>CM022303.1:267057307-267185307 GCA_011799875.1 Thinopyrum elongatum | reverse complement strand
CCCCCCCCCCCCCCCCTTTGATCATCCCGATATCGCCCATTCTAATTTCTCATGCTTGCATTAGAATTGCTGCTACTACTGCTTTACCTATTCTGATGCATAGCCTATCTATTGTAATCTGCTATTGATACCTTACCTGCTTATCCTAAACTGCTTAGTATAGGCTGGGTAGAGACCTATCAGTGACCCCACTTATCCCGACTGCCCCGCTGGATTATCCGAAGACCCGATCAACGGGATTGAAGACAGGCCCCGGCACCGCACATCACCCCCCCTTAGTTGTACGACACTACTGGGTTACTATCGAGTAACGAGGGTGATACCTCGTCAGCACTTCTGATGGTAACCTTGTAGGGAGATAATTGGTCGTGGTCATCGAGGGTGATTCCTCCTTCTCCACTGCCGATACGACCCTGTCACGCAACACTTCAAGTGTGAACCCCGAGGGTGATTCCTCCGAGTTCACCTTGACGGATACATCGAGTAGGAATCCAACGAGGGTGATACCTCGGATTCCTTTGATGTTATGGACACACGGATACTTGGACTTTACACTGTTACTTGGATAGGCGGGTCGACCCTGAGGGGTACCCGCGTGCGCCTGAGAGGCGAGTGTTGTGAAGACGGGTGCTTGTGTGGTGCCCGAGTGATGAATACGAGGCGTGGCCGGGCATTCTTGGCCCTTGCCGCAAGTCCTCGAGACGGTGCGATGGGGTCACATCTTTCGTGAGTCTCTGCTCGTTACCGCAAGCCCTAGTCCACTAACGATTTGGATATTTGATCCGAGCAGGCCTCTGGCCTGATAGCACTAACCATCACGTGGGCATAGTATGGGCGTTCTGCATCGTAGCATCAGTTGAAAGCTCTGTCAGACGTCTAGTTCAGCCTTGCGGCCAGGACGGACCGGCGCCCTCCTGGTGCCTGGCTTCACCCTGCTCGCAACGACCCGGAGTGCACAGGGCGATGGCCCAAGACCCCTGAGCGCTTAGGATGTAGACCGGCGGGGCCCTCTCTGCTGAGCTGTAGGTAGGGTTACGGTGTATCGTTTGGCCGAGGCCGGGCATGACCCAGGAAAGTGTGTTTGGCCGGAGTTAATCGAGCGTGTTGGGTAAGTTGGTGCACCCCTGCAGGGAAGAAAACTTCTATCGATAGTCGGTCCTATGGTAAAGGACACTCGGAGTTGTATCCTGATTGATACAATTTAGAACTGGATACTTGGATACTATGGCTCTGGGATTGTTTCTCGCAGGGAGTCGAGAAGGGATCTCAGGACGAGGTTGATGACTGTATGGCTCTGGGATTGCTTTCTCGCAGGGAGTCGAGAAAGGATCTCTGGGTGAGGTTGAGACTTAATGATACTGCTACATTATATTGTACTATTCTACTCTCTTTTATTGCTGCAAGACCGCTGAAGATGCTAGTCTTCGATAGGACTAGGCTTTCCTCTCTATTCTGGCTTTTCTGCAGCCCAGTCCACATATACAGCCTCTCTTTGAAAATGTTGCATATGTAGTGTAGATCCTTGCTTGCTGAGTACTTCTGAGTACTCACGGTTGCTTTGTTTTCCTTTTTCTCCCCATATTAGTTTGTCGTGACCAGAGGACGGAGCCCTGGATACAGTTGCCCCCGCCGACGATCGCTACTACTACCCCGAGGGTGGATACTACTACGAGTTGGCTGACGACCTGGAGTAGGATCGGAGGGTCCCAGGCAGGAGGCCTACGCCTTTCGATCGTAGTGTTTTCTTTTGCCCCGCCTTTCTAAAGGGCTTATCTGTGTTTTCTTTTATATCTGTACTCAGATATCTGATGCTTCCGCTGACGCTTGTACACAAGCTTATGTATTCGAGCCCTCGAGGCCCCTGGCTTGTAATATAAAGCTTGTATGACTTTATTTATGTTTTAGAGTTGTGTTGTGATATCTTCCCGTGAGTCCTTAGGCTTGACCATGTGCATTTGCGTGTATGATTAGTGCACGATTGAGACGGGGGCGTCACACACACCCACTTAGTTTTCAGTTTGAGCTTTCATACACTTATAGCTCTAGTGCATCCATTGCATGGCAATCCCTACTTACTTGCATCGATATCAATTGATGGGCATCTCCATAGCCCATTAATTTGCCTAGTTGATGTGAGACTTTCTCCTTTTTGTCTTCTCCTCACAACCTCCACCATATTCTATTCCACCTATAGTGCTATATCCATGGCTCACGCTCATGTATTGCGTAAAAATTGAAAAAGCTTGAGAACATTAAAAGTATGAAACAATTGTTTGGCTTATCATCAGGGTTGTGCATGATGAAATATTTTGTGTGATGAAGATGGAGCATAACCAGACTATATGATTTTGTAGGGATAACGTTCTTTAGCATTGATATTTTGAAAGACATGATTGTTTGTTGGGATGCCCGAGTATTGATGTCTTTATGTCAAATGATAGACTATTGCTTTGAATCACTCGTGTCTTAATATTCATGCCATGATTAGATTATGTGATCAAGATTATGATAGGTAGCATTCCACATCAAAAATTATCTTTTTTATCATTTACCTACTCGAGGACGAGCAAGAATTAAGCTTGGGGATGTTGATACGTCTCCGTCGTATCTATAATTTTTTATTGTTTCATGTCAATATTCTACAACTTTCATATACTTTTGGCAACTTTTTATATTATTTTTGGGACTAACATATTGATCCAGTGCCCAGTGCCAGTTCCTGTTTGTTGCATTTTTTTGTTTCACAGAATACCCATATCAAACATAGTCCAAACGCAATAAAAATTTATAGAGAATTATTTTGGAATATATGTGATTTTTGGGAAGCAGAATCAATGCGAGACGATGCCCGAGGGGCCCACAAGCCCTAGGGGCGCGCCCCCTACCCAGGGCGTGCCTGGCAGGCTTGTGGCCACCCCGTAGGTCAATTGGAGGTGTCCTTCGGCCGCAAGGAAGCTTATATCCGAATAAAAATCGTGTTAAATTTTAGCCCAATTGGAGTTATGGATCTTCGGATATTTAAGAAACGGTGAAAGGCCAGGAAACAGGAACGCAGAAACAGAAGGAAACAGAGAGAGAGATCCAATCTCGCAGGGGATCCCACCCCTCCGCCGCCATGGAGGCCAAGGACCAGAGGGGAAACCCTCCTCCCATCTAGGGGGAGGCCAAGGAAGAAGAAGAAGGAGGGGGCTCTCCCCCCTCTCTCCCGGTGGTGCCGGAACGCCGCTGGGGCAATCATCGTGTGACGGCGATCTACTCCAACAACTCCGTCATCTTCACCAACACCTCCATCACCTTCCCCCATCTATCTACAGCGGTCCACTCTCCCGCAACCCGCTGTACTCTCTACTTGAACATGGTGCTTTATGCTTCATATTATTATCCAATGATGTGTTGCCATCCTATGATGTCTGAGTAGATTTTTGTTGTCCTATCGGGTAATTGGTGAATTGTTATGATTGGTTTAATTTGCTTGTGGTTATGTTGCTGTACTTTGGTGCCCATCATATGAGCGCGCGTGTGGATAACACCATAGGGTTAGTTGTATGTTGATAGGACTATGCATTGGAGAGCAAGGGTGACAGCAGCTTCAGCCTACCATAGAAATTGATTCATACGGGATTGAAGGGGGACCAATATATATTTTAATGCTATGGTTGGGTTTTACCTTAATGAACGTTAGTAGTTGCGAGTGCTTGCTAATCGTTCCAATCATAAGTGCATAGAATTCCAAGTAATAGATGACATGCTAGCAGTGGCCACTCCCACATAAAAACTTGCTATCGGTCTAGTAACGTAGTCAATTGCTTAGGGACAATTTCGCAAATCCTTCCACCACTTTTCCACACTCGTTATACTAAGTTAATTGTTTCTTTATCTAAACAACACTTAACTTTTATTTTCACGTTCTTTATTATCTTGCAAACTTATCCTATCACACCTACAAAGTACTTCTAGTTTCATACTTGTTCTAGGTAAAGCAAACGTTAAGCGTGTGTAGAGTTGTATGTGTGGTTGATAGAACTTGAAGGGAATATAAATTCTACCTTTAGCTCCTCATTGGGTTCAACACTCTTACTTATCGAGAAAGGCTACAATTGATCCCCTATACTTGTGGGTTATCAGTACCCCATTACGGGTACATGAAACTCAAAATGCCAGGGCCCAATGGTGTGATCACAATAACCAGTAACCCGGACAGAGCCCTCCGAGCCGAAAACAAAACGGCATCGCTGGCCCTCGAGGCACTATCTGAGGCTCTCGCAGTCGAAGAGTTGACCGCACTACGTACAGTAGTGGAAAGGGATGATGTCACCCTCAGCAAAAGACCCAAGCCTACCTCCTTCAAGCCTAGCTGGACCCGACGGACCCCAATAAAACAGTGACCATCAGAGCCCAGCTGGACCCGGAGATCGACGAGGCGCTGCGCATTCCTGCGCGAAAATTGGGACATATTCGCCTGGCACCCATCGGACATGCCAGGTATCCCACGCAGGCTGGCAGAGCACAGTCTGAACATAATTAAGGGCTTCAAGCCAGTAAAACAGACGCTCCGCCGATTTTCCGTCGAAGCCGGATTCATCAGAGAAATCAAACACCCCGACTGGCTGGCAAATCTGGTAATGGTACCTAAAAAGACAAATCCTGGCGGGTGTGCGTCGACTTCAAAGACCTCAACAAGGCTTGCCCCAAGGATCCCTTCCCTCTGCCCCAAATAGACCAGATCATCGACGCCACCACCGGACACGACTCGCTATGTTTTCCTGATGCCTACTCGGGGTATCACCAAATCAAGATGAAGGAGTCTGATCAGCCAGCAACCATGTTTATTACACCCTATGGGCCATTCTGCTTCAACACAATGCCCTTCGGGTTAAAAAACGCAGGTGCAACATATCAGCGCATGATTCAAACGTGCCTGGAAAACCAAATCAGTAAAACAGTTGAAGCCTATGTGGATGATGTGGTCATTAAGACTAAACATGTTGGCCAGTTGGTCGACGACCTCCGCCTCACCTTAGAAAACTTGAGAACATATGACATACGGCTTAACCCGGACAAATGTGTCTTCGGAGTCCCCGCCGGAAAACTGCTCGGATTCATTGTCTCCCATAGAGGGATAGAAGCCAATCCGGCTAAAATCCGAGCTCTGTCCCAACTGGCAATACCCACAAAACACAAACACATCCAGAAGCTGGCCGGTTGTGTTGCAGCCTTGAGTCGCTTCATCTCTCGCCTCGGCGAAAAGGCCCTGCCGCTCTACAAATTGCTCAAAAAGACCAAAAACTTTGAATGGACGGATGAGGCAACGGCCGCACTAGAGGAGATAAAGACTCTGCTAGTAGGCAGCCCCATTTTGACAGCACCTGGCATAGCCGAACCCATGTTGTTATACATCCCAGCCACAAACCAGGTTGTGAGTGTTGTCCTCGTGGTAGAGCGAGAGGCAGAAGACACAAGTTCAAGGTGCAAAAACCTGTCTATTACATTTCGGAGGTACTCACCCCGTGTAAATCTCGGTATCAACACTATCAGAAGATCGCCTACACAGTTTTCATGGCATCCCGCAAACTCCGACACTACTTTCAAGAGTGTTCGGTCACCATGGCATCCGAAGTACCCTTAAATGATATTATCAATAATAGGGACGCCACGGGTCGCATCGCCAAATGGGTAATAGAGCTCCTGCCCTTTGAAATTGTGTACAAGCCACGCCGCACTATTAAATCTCAGGTGCTAGCTGATTTTCTGGCCGAATGGACGGAAGCCGAACTTCTGCGGGAATATAGTATGTACTCACACTGGACAATGTATTTTGACGGTTCCAAAATGTAGGCCGGACTGGGGGCTGGAGTAATCCTCACGTCCCCACGGGCGACACCATTCAGTACGTACTATAGATCATGTACACAGACTCCAACAACACGACCGAATACGAAGCCCTGTTGCATGGTCTTCGGATGGCAACCTCAATGGGTGTTCGGTGGCTTGAGGTGAGAGGAGATTCCAACCTCGCCATCTCCGAAGTCAATGGCGAGTTCGATGCCAAGGACCCAAAAATGGTGGCATACCGAAATGTCATCTTAAGAATATCAGCCTGGTTTGAAGGGTTAGAATTCCACCACATCTCTAGAGACAGTAACCAAGCTGCGGATATCCTCGCCGGTATGGGCGCTAAACACGACCCTGTCCCTAAAAACACCTTTCTAGAGCGGCTTTTCAAGCCATCCGTGGTGTGGCAGAATGGAGACCAGGATGCAGCGATCAATGAGCCCGAGAAAATCGTCCCTCCGGCCATCGAGCCAAACGACGACATCATCGGTGGCTCGACAGTTGAAGAAACTGCTGGCTCATGAGGTCATGGCCATAATCGCGCCATGGACTGAGCCTTTCCTTGCCTACCTCCTGCGGCAAGAACTCCCCGATGATCAGACCAAGGCACGGCGCATAATCCGGCGCTCCAAAGCCTACAAGGTCCACGAGGGCGAGCTATACAAGAAAAGCACTTCTGGAGTCCTACAGCGGTGCATATCGAAAACAGAAGGGCAACAACTTTTGGCCGAGATTCATGCCGGCATGGGCGGCCACCACACGGCAGCTCGGGCCCCGGTAAGCAAGGCTTTCCAAGCAGGGTTTTTCTGGCCCACTGCCCGCGCTGACGCCCTCACTCTAGTTCAACGTTGTGTTGGATGCCAGCTTTTCGCTAATCAAAGCCATATGCCCCCCACGGCTCTCCAAACTATACCAATTACCTGGACTCTCACAGTCTGGGGATTGGACATGGTTGGACCACTTAAAGGGGGAACCAAGAAAAAGAAATACCTACTGGTAATGGTCGACAAATTCACTAAATGGATTGAAGCAAAGCCAGTAACCTCAGCAAAGTCCAGACCAGTTATCAACTTTATATCCGGCGTGGTACACCATTACGGTGTCCCTCATAGTATCATCACGGATAATGGATCCAATTTTACGGCCGAGGAAGTCAAAGACTGGTGCACTACTATGGGCATCAAGCTCGACTACGCTTCGGTGTACCACCCGCAGACCAATGGACAAGTCGAGCGGGCCAACAGACTAATCATGAGCGGCATTAAACCTCGCCTAGTCCGTTCCTTGAAACAATCTGATTGTCACTAGGTGGAGGAGCTTGACTCCGTGCTTTGGGGACTACGCACTACCCCAACCGATCAATGGGATACACACCCTTTTTCATGGTGTGCGGTGCAGAGGCAGTCCTACCTTGTGACATTATTCACGACGCACCTCGAGTGCGCATGTACGAGGAAAAGGAGTTCGAGTTGGATCGGCAGGATGACCTAGACGCCTTGGAAGAGGAACGGGACGTCGCTCGCACTCGTTCTACATTTTATCAGCAGCAGGCTCGACGTTACCAAAGTAGGGAAGTTCGGGCAAAGGAATACAATGTCGGAGAACTCGTCCTCCGCCTCCCAGAGAAGCAAAAGAACAAGCTCTCGCCTAAATGGGAGGGCCCTTTCATAATTGATGAAGTTTTAGCAGGAGGAGCGTACCTCATTCACAACTCGGCCAACGACCGCCTTGAACCAAACCCCTGGAACACAGCTCGCCTTCGGCGCTTCTATGGCTAAGTATGCCCACGTCAGTCCACTATCCCTTTCCTCATTGTAAAATCCTTTTCTTTTTTATTTTGGATCATTAGCATCTCCCGGGCCCTGTTCGAATAAACTGAATCCTGTTTCGGCCCTCTTGATTGCACAACTTCAAATGTAACACCCAGATTTTACCTGGGGCTCCTTTAAAGCAGCCAATTAATATATTTCTGTGCGCGTAATCATTTATGTCGTGTTCACACTCTCTTGAATACCTCTTCAGCCATCATATCCACCGATTTGACTTAAGTTTTTCCCAAGCTGGGTTGCTTGGCTCCTGTGTTTACCTCATACGTTCCTGATTGTTTGGCTAGGGGGTGAAGGGAGCACCTCTGCGATTGTTATGACTGGGTCAGCCATGTACGTACCTCAGACGGGTGAAGCCGAAAGCTAGCGTTCTTAAGAACACAATGGGTCAGCCATGAGGGAAATTATAAACATCTTGGTGTTCGCCACCAACACTTGGGGATTTGGCCCGTGCACCAATTATTGGCATACTTCAGGCACCCGAATACAAAATGTCTGTACTTGATATGACAAACCTGAAGAAAGGAACCCATCGAGGAACTATTTTCTTCAGAATATGTTTCTTACGTTAAACAGTAATATAACATAATTCTCCGCACACGTTTTTGTCTGTTCGCACCTAAAGGCCGAATTGCCTGGTTACCGGAAGTGATTTCCTGTTTCAATCAGGTCACATAGTACGGAACACTCCCCGATCACTAGTCGGGGAGGCAGAAGCCGATGGCCAGTTAAGACAACGTTTTACAGTTCGGATCGAGACCGTTTGATGTACAGTACATAGATACATAGAATCAAACGCATCATTCTTTGTCCACATTGTCTATTATGTTATCTAAAGCACAATCCTGCTGAGAGAATCGAGCTGTGGACATCAATTGGTCATACACCAAATGAAGGGGTATTTCCTGCCCATCCGGCCCTACTGGCCCGACGCGAGCCATATGCTCTGGCTCGAGTTTCCTAAACCGGGTTTTCACCATGGCCCATGCTTCTCGCGCCACCTCCCGACAGGATGATATTTTGAACACTTCGAAGCACCGCCGAGCTCCCTTAAAGCGATTCGCTAGTTCGGCCATAATGCCTTCACCGTGTTTTTCATAGCCCTTCGAGCTTTCTCATGGACCACATACAGCTCCTTCAGCACGTTCCCGCCAAAGGATTGGACCTCCTCTCCGGGCCAGCCAGTCAGGAGACCTAGCATCAAAGCATGGCATATCCTTTACATTCAAAGCGCAGCATAAGTCTGTACTTATACTATGCTTACGGACAAACTTACTGAACATGCCGCTTTTCAAATTCTGGTTCTCTCCGCGAACCTGCGCCAGTTGAGTTTTTAGACTCTCCAGCTCTTTGGCCTACTGCCGGTTCTCCACCTTCAGTTTGTTGGTCTCCTCTTGGCTTCGTTTTAAAACTTGAAGATCGGCCTGATGCTGTGGTTCCGCATACCGTTGAGTTTCTTTGGCGACATCCAGGTCCTTTTGTAGTTGGCCTATGGATTCAGCTGCTACAAAGATAGCCGGTGTTAAACATAGCTCGATGACTCAGTTAATGCGCGTTTAAAAAGCTTTCCCTCACCATGGGCCTCGCTGGTGAATTTCTTCACAGTCTCCAATTCGGCTTCCGCATCAGCCAACCGTGTTCGGCTCAGCTCAAGGTCCTCGGACAATTTCTTGCTCCGGTCCTTTAATGCCTGCAGCACACGACAAATGTTTTTCAGACCCTTAACTCGGCCGTCCCGCCAGAATCAAGGCTCGGGGGCTACTGGGTTAGCATTTATAGTTGGCCGTTAGAACTCATCCCTTACCTGCATATCGGCTGATAAAAGGTTGGCAATTCCCTCAAGACCTGTTCGGGCCGCTCCGAGGTATGCGTCGACCGAATTAAAAGCATTAAACTCTTGGTCGATAAAGGTGGCCTGGCGCAGGGATTCCTTTCGTCACCGGTGATTCATCACACTCTCCACTTCGGAATTGGTAACCGAAACATCATTCCGATCTTCCGTAGGATGGCGTGTTGAGGGATCTCCCGCATTAACCTCCGTCCGCACTGAAGATCTTCGACCACTCCCGGACGCTCCCTTGATGTCTTCAGACAGTTGGGATGGCGCCTTCTTCCTGCTGGATTGAATCTCAGTGGAGCCCCGTATAGACGAGGCTAATAATGAACTAATAGCGATTTTAAAGCATCCTACCTTTTTTTCGAAGACGGGATTGGCGCGGTCACTTTTCGTTTGGAGGCTCTTTTGTTGACTGGAATTGACGCCGCCCCTGTTGGTGTTCGGCGTGAGGTGCAGCGGCCCTTGGGAGTAGAGGTTAGCGTAGCCGGAGTAGCACGAGGCGAATGCCTTGTTGGAAAGGAGGACTCCTTGCTACTTATAGCGGAGGAGGGGAGAAGCCCAGGGTGATCGGATGTGATAACCACCTTGGAACCATTGAGGCTTTCCTGAAAGAAAACCCCGTCCTCAAAATCAATCGATATCTCCGGATCCTCGTGGAAGCCCGGGTCGTCATCACGGGAATGATCCTCCGGTTGAGGGGCAGGGTAGTTGATGCCTTCCACTTGGCATCTCCAGCTCTGTTCGAAAAAAGGGTTGAATTGATCAGTGTGAAATCCGAGCTATGCACACAGGTTTGAACTTACCCATTCGATGGGGTTGTAGCCTGAGTAGCCTTTCCAGTTTCTCGGGCGGGCAAACTCTTCTTCTTTGCCTTTGAAAAGATCCGCCAATATGGCGGCCATTGCCGCTTGATTGTCCGGCCCTTGTCGCTTATAGCGGGGTGCATCACTCGTCCCGTTGTAGCACCACAGGGGGTGCGTCCTTTGTTGAAGGGGTTGCATGCATCGGTCGATCATGGCAGCCATTACGTCAACCATGGTCAATCTGTTGTGAGCTAGCACCCTTATCTTTGCAGCTAGGCACCGCACCTCGGTGGACTCTTCTTGGGAATGGCCTTTGGGCCGCCAGTTGAGTCGTTCTTCAGCAGGGCGTCCGAATACACTAGCAAGCCTCTCCGTCTTCAATATAAAACCACTCCGAACACCATTCTTTAGAATCTTTCTTTGGGGTCCCAATGGGATATCTGGTGCCGGCTATAAGGCACACTTCGGCTCCGCCTACGTCGAGAATTGGCCCCTCGTGGGTGCGGGGGATGAGACAAAAATATTTCCTCCATAGCTTGAAATGGGCCTCACACCCTAGGAACATCTCGCAGGGAGCAACAAAGCCAGAAATATGCAGAATTGATCCTACGGTAAGGTTGTGGAGTTGGATCCCATAAAACTCTAGCAAGCCCCTTAAGAAAGGGTGAACGGGGAATCCTAGGCCTCTTAGAAGGAAGGATACAAAACATACCCTCTCATCTTTATTTGGATTAAGAAAGTTCTCTGCAAAGGCCTTGCCATCGGCCGAGGTCAGCCCCGCGCGAACGGGCACGAGATCTGTGACCGGAAAATCCCCTTGCTGCTGGAGGTCGCATAGCTGAAGCCGTGAGACGGAGCAACTGGGCCAATCACCCGGGAGTTGGCCGTGAGGACGCGAGGATGAGCCAGGGGCGTTGGCCATGTCCCTTGAGGATTTTTTTTGTGGGCGAGATTGGATTTCTTGTTTTGAGATAATGAACCGCTCGATGCGCCTCTGGCCTATTTGACGGTTAAGCTTCTGGCCCTCGGTGGGTGTTTTTGTAAAAGACACGGGACTGCTCGCCTTCTGACGGACGCACAGATATCGAGGGTCGCCCTAGGTGAAGTTAGTGGTGAGGGCCCGCCTTGATTTGGTTCAGAAGTTATTGGTGACCGAACTATTGAAGTCAGCCAAACAAGAAAATGGGGAACTCGCCTCGCAAGCTGAAGATTTTAAGATCCACAGGGTAATCAATGGTGGTGGGCTCCGGCATTGAAGGCTAGTTCGGGGGCTACTGAGGGAGTCCTGGACTAGGGGGTCCTCGGGTGGCCGGCTCATCTCTCATGGGCCGGATTGTTGGGCCGCATTGTATTCGGTCCGAAGACCTTTTTCTGCCTTGGTGTGTGTTCCAAGTCAAGATGGAAGAGCCGGTGTCTCCTTTATGTAACCGACTATATGTAAATCCTAGTACCCCTGGTGTCTATATAAACCAGAGGGTTTAGTCCGCAGAGAGGAGGAACCATTGCCATCCTACTAGTTAGGGTTTAGTTCGTCTGATCTCGTGGTAGATCTACTCTGTAACCCCCTTATACACAAGCAATATAATCAAGCAGGACGTAGGGTTTTACCTCTTAGAGAGGGCCCGAACCTGGGTAAATATCGTGTCCCATGTCTACTGTTCCCCATCGATCCAAGGTCCACAGTTCGGGACCCCCTACCCGAGATCCGCCGGTTTTGACAGAGACAAGTCCTACAGAAGTTGATGTCTAGGCCAGTAGCGAGCGCAAAATTGTCTAAGATATTTTTTAGGTTTCCCCCATCAGTAATTGATGATTTGGCAACGATGAGTGTGTGATTCGCGTATTGTAGGATGGTGGGAGGGAGATCAGGGTACATGGGGTGTTGGAGAGCTGCATTGGGAGTGTGGTGGGCTCTTAGAATTAGTTGCCAGAGGAGGTCCGCAATGATGATGAAGAGGTATGGCAAGAGTGGGTCACCCTGGCGCAGGCCATTCCAGTAGGTGATCCAGTTACCGGGTACACCACTAAGAGAGATAGGCGTTTTCCTGGTCGAGAGAAGGTCAAGGGTCCAGTCGCAAAAATGAGTAGGACAACCATGGTGTTTAAGCACGGCGAGAAGTGACGTCCAGGAGACCAAGTCAAAAGCCTTCCTAAGTCTCATTTACCATTGAAAGGAAGGATCTTTTGTTCGCGTCTTATAGATGACCCCCACCCCTGTGTCCACGCTCCTCTAATCAACACACAACACCAACATGTGGAACCTACCACACATCTCCATGCCTTCTCCTTTTTTTTCTTTGCACCTATAGAAAACTCATAGAATAGACATAGTGAGAAACCCCGAGAATGGCTGGTGCATCGACTAGGGAGGTCTGGGTTCCGCTGGTGCTCTTCGAGGTGGCCGACATTGGTAGAGACGCGGCTTAAATGTTTTTGCTTAGGGCAGGCTCTCTGCGTTGTGTTGTAACGTGTGCGGTGGTTAATCTTCAGATTAGTCTGGTGTGTGCTATACTTGTTGTTCGCAGCGAGAGGTAGTGTCTTGTAATTGTTTTCTGCCTTCTATAAAAATATGGTACGCCATGGCGTACTCTCGAAAAAAAAAGAAATCCCGAGGAAAAAACAAATTTCTAAACCAAACCAAAAATAAAGTGGCTTCCTTGAAATTTACCAAAACCCTAAGTTTAAGTGGCGGCTTCGCTTAATATAACGGGCCATGCCTCCCACTACGCATCTGTCTTGGCGGGGAAGGCTGAGTGCCTTACTTGGCGTCGTTGGGATCTGGTGAGGACACGCCTCACGCGCACATTCCGACGAATGTGACACCATGGTCACGTGGATCTTTGATATGTCTCAAACATATGTATAATTTTTAAAGTTTCATGCCACATTCTTATGAATATAAGCACCATTTTAACTTTATTTGGACTAACCTACTGCAAATTTTCGGACTCAGAGAGTTGCGTGTTTTGTGTCATTATGATTCTATCTACACATCATACGATTCCAAGTCCAAATGTGACCTATATTGTACAAATGACTCGACACATATTTAACAAACAATTCCAAACATTTGCATCGAACAAGGGCTATATATATCTCAGTGGAAAAGCGAAATCTCTTCGACCCCGCAAGTCAAACACTTTTGATACTTTTTCTATGTACAGTGCAACATGTCCCAGGTGTCAATGGAATGGTATTCGGTATCTCTAGGATTTACAAAAAATATGTTGTTTTCGGTTTCAACCTTGCTAACTCCCTACAGTCTGGACGAAGGCTAATATTGCTCTTGTTTGTTCAAAGCTTGGAGGCTCCAATAACTAACCCTAGTAATATAGACAATCTGAATAGTTCATTACTTTATTATTTCTTAGTCGGGATTCATTCATGACTATGCATCCTAATTTAGTAGTATGACTCATAAGTAGTAACCGAGCTAAGCACTTCAAAACTATGTTTATTGTGTGTACATAAGCGCTATTCACAAATCATAACTAAACCTCTGAAGGCCAGAAAGCCGTAGCCATATTTAAGATGCAAACTTGTTCATAAGATAGGCATGTCAGAGTTCAAGATTGGAGTACTGGAT
Organism: Thinopyrum elongatum; assembly: GCA_011799875.1. Classification (NCBI taxonomy): domain Eukaryota; kingdom Viridiplantae; phylum Streptophyta; class Magnoliopsida; order Poales; family Poaceae; genus Thinopyrum; species Thinopyrum elongatum. The sequence continues at coordinate 267,171,423 of CM022303.1, read as the reverse complement.
GGATAAGCTGCTAAGGAGCTGAAATGTCCCCATTGTTGTAGGTCGGATGTAAACGTAAGACATGTCAGATGGGTCACTGGATGAATAAAGCTCATGCAAAAACTACCTAATACTCTCTCTGTTCCTAAATATAAGCCATTTTAGAGATTCCAATATGAACTACACATGGAGCAAAATGAGTGAATCCACACTTTTAAATATCTCTATATACATCCATATGTAGTCCGTATTGAAATCTCTATAAAGGCTTATATTTAGAAATGGAGGGAGTACTATAACTGCACAAAAGATGGTCTTTTTTTATTTCACAAAAAAGGTAACAATAAGGGCTTCTTTGGACTGCATGAATAAAAAAAACGCAGGATTGAGATGTCATGTACAGTAGGATCCTACAGGATTTTAAAATACAGGGATCCTGCAATAAGTGCCTTTAGATGGTGCATAAGAATGAAACCTAGGAATTCTATAGGATTGATGAGACACGGTAGGGAGAGATGGAGTGAGGGTGCATTGGACTTATCAAAGGAAAAATAGAAGAGGTTTATGCCTCCTTTGGTTTGGAGGAATTTCACAGGAATTATACAGGATATAGGATTCTTGTAGGAATTTTTCCTTTAAAGCCATTTGGTCCATAGGAATGGATTCCTAGTACTATATAGGATTGGTTCCTATCCTTCACATTTCAAAGAAAAATAAATATGAGCCTAGACTCAACGGAAAAATTGCTATGATATGAACCAAATGACATCTCTTTTTCTAATCATACTCATAGAATTTGAGATACATATAATCTCATTTCCTATAAGTTTTCTATTCCTGTGATAATCCTATCCTATGAACCAAAGAAAGCCTTAAGCTCATGTTTTGAGATGCCTATAGAATGAGAGCCATAGAAATTTGGTAGGCTCAATCGTATTATGATCTAAGAGCATCTACAGCCGGACTTGGCAAATCCAGCCCCTCAAACGCCCGCGGACACGTCCAGACACGCCCGCGGGCACTGACCGGGCACTTCTCAAAAAATGCAATCCACATCCGGACACCTCAATTACGATATCTCAAATCCATACAAACTCATGCAACTCCGTCGACGCGCACGCATCGTCCGGCTACTCCATCACACTACACTAAACATGCCATCGGACTACCAAAATTTAGCATGTTTGGCTATGGTGGAGTTCATCCACGGCTGCCCTTGCCCTTCCCGGCGCCCTTGCCGTCCTTCTCGCGGAAGTACCGGTCAAAAACGCAGTACGGATCGAGCCGGATCTGCTCGTCGTCGGAGCTGTCCTCGCCGTCGCTGTCCTCCTTCGGTGGCAGTCCGGCCATGGCACGGACCGCCCGATTCTGCTCTCGGGTGAGGGCGCGCGTGTTCCTCTGCTGCCGTTTCTTCACAATGCGGGCGTAGATGGCTTCCTCCTCTGTGGCCGCCCGCGCCGCCGCATCAGCCGCCTCCGCCGCCGTCATTTCCGCCGCGATACGGGCCTCGGCGGCCCTTATCCTCTCCTTCCCACGGCGTGTCGCCCGTTCCCGGTGGGACTCATAGTCTGCCCGACCGGTGATGGGGAAGGGGAGGTGTTTCAGCTGTCGGGACCGCGAGGATCCAGCACTAGAGGACCCGAGCGCCCGGTGAGCTGACGTTATGGCGTCGCGGTGGACGGATCCGTCCGTCGGTTGGGCGATGTCCTCCCGGGAGCGGCGGAGTGCAATGCGGACTGCCATTGCCTCCTCCAACCCACACGGGATGACACCCCAGTCGACGGATCCGGACTGGTCAGAGTCCGATCCACTGTTTGCCATGGCGGAGAAGGCCGGAATCCGCCGGAGGTGAGCTCGGGTGGCGGAGGGGAGTGGAGGTGAGTGGAGTGAAGAGGTTAGGGTTTGCTCCGGCGAGCGGATGGGGACGAATATAAGTGGGGTCGGGTGGGCCAGCATGGGCCGGGTCCGACGTGGCGGGCGTGCCCGGGCGCCCCATATTCGCCCCATATTTGGGCTGGATATGGGGGGTGCCGGTCAGCCCAGGCGTTTGAGGCGTCCGTCTGGGTCAAAAAAACGTGACCGGTCAGTGACTGGGCGGCCCGCCCAGGCATACGAGACGGGTTTGAGAGGTCCGGCTGTAGATGCTCTAAACGCTCTTATATTTTTTGACAGAGGGATTACGATTCAAATCCTCCAAGATTACCTTTTTTTTTTAGACAATCCTCCAAGATTACCTGTAAAAAATCCTTCAATCCAAAGAGGCCCTAACTGAATCCTTCTTTGGGCTGGGGGCGGCCCCTGCGGGCGACGCCGCCGAGCGCGCAGCCGGAGCGCAGCAGGGCGGGTCCGTTTAACTTGCAGGCCCGTTTAACTTAACCACACCTTTCATCCGGCCCAACGAGCCCAGGCTATCCATCGGGCCCTCAAAAAAAAAAAAAAACAGGTGACTACTGTATACAAGCCCGAAACCTAAGCAGGCACACCAAAGGACAACAGCGCAAAACCCCACCACGGACCCTCGCCGTCGCTGTCTCCCATCTCGCCGGCGCTAGCTAGGGCACCGGTCGCCCTCCCCCCTCCGACGATGTCGACGCCCTCTGATCCAGCGGCGTCCGCCCAGCCCCCCTCCACCGCAGCCACCTCGAGCAGCGGCCTCACCTTCAAGCTCCACCCCCTCGTCATCGTGAACGTCTCCGACCACTACACCCGCGTCAAGGCCCAGGCCTCCTTCCCCGCCGAGGCCCCGTCGCCGGGCAAGGCTCAGGCCTCCTGCTCCGCCGAAGGCTCGTCGGCGCCCGCGGAGCCGCCGAGGGTCTTCGGGTGCGTGATCGGGGTGCAGCGCGGCCGGACGGTCGAGATCTTCAACAGCTTCGAGCTCGTCCTCGACCCCGTCACCGGCACGCTCGAGCGCGCCTTCCTGGAGAAGAAGCTTGAGCTCTGTAAGCGGACGGCGAATCTCGTGTGTTTCTAGGGTTTGGTGACGCATAGTAGGAATATAATTTGGGATTTGCGCCTGGTCTGATTGGTTCGTGCTGCAACTGTGCCTGTGCAGATAAGAAGGTGTTCCCTGAATTCTATGTGCTGGGCTGGTACTCGACTGGGAGCGATGTGCAGGATACTGACATCCTAATCCACAAGGCTGTGAGTACTTACAATCCTTTTTTCAAGTTCCTAATCCTTGAGACTGACAATGTGCTTGGTTTCTGCTCTTGTTACAAAAAAAAAGTGCAATTGTGATTTGGTGTGATGTACTACTCTTGAACGTTGGTTGGTTTTTTATTGCCGTGCGGAAAGAGGAGGTAGAAGAGGAGTAGAGAACAGGGTTTCTTGCATTGCTGTGCATAGAACGATTTTGTTTTTTATTTGTTTGAAAGTGTTTGGAAGTGATTTACTCTGCATCATCGCATTCCATACATGTACTTGCAAAATTGAGGAAATAAGTTGCGTAGTGCCTATGGAATGCTGGGAGTTCTTTTTCTGTAGTGTTATAATGGGTGGTAGAGCAGATGATAGGTAGCTATTGCTATCCATAAACCAAGACCCCGTTATGCTTCTGATGAGGTTCAGTTTGGCTGTAGGATAATAAACTAGATAATTTTGTTTGTCTTTTGTGCAGATTGCATATTACATCTATTCTCAATCAAGCCTATACTACTGTTGCAAACTCTAAGTCCACATGTATGGACCAGCATTACCTTAGAAACCGAATCAAGTTAACAGTAGATATTAAGTATTTTTCCAACATGTTTTATGTCAAAATGGTGCACGGCCTATGTCATGGCCCGCAGCAACATATACTACTTATGTTGACATGATGCAGAGCTACTCTCAAACTCTGTTACATTGATGAGTTTTGTTCAAGTGCATCACCAAATAAATAGAGACCATACTGGAAACTTGCTTTTGAGAGGAATATTGCTTTTCAACATGGATATAATCTGCTGTATGTAATATTCATTCGCCTCCATGTAACTTTGTTTTTCTATGATCCAGCTGATGGACATTAATGAAAGCCCTGTTTATCTTCTCTTGAATCCTGCAATCAACCACTCCCAGAAGGATCTCCCTGTGACAATTTATGAGAGTGGTAGGTTAATCTGATCTTCAATTTCTATCATGATTCAGTGGTGCTATTGGCATGTCTTCTGGTTTTATGTATGATGATGTGAACCAACCTTGGTTCATGTTGAAACAACTAACATGCATAGGGTGGCAGATGGAATGGCTTCCAAGGGGATTAGGGTTTTGGAAGGGGAAGATAGGAACATGTTGAAATGAGACTAATGAGAGGACAGTTGAATTTACAGCCCTCCTGTTAACATAAAAAAAAGAATATGAGAGGACTAAGAGAGGTTTGGGAGATACCAAATAGACGAGAGAAATATCTACCTAACCTCCCTAGACTTGAAAACTTGGAAGCAAACTCAACTCATCTTCTATCTCTTTGCTAATTCTCTGGAGGTACAGATGCTTACATCTGAAAGACTAAATTACATATGATACAACTCTTATTCCTTTGTTGACTACACCCCTATCGATCAACCCAATGTCTAACATACTATTATTATTAGCAGCATGCTTTACTTCCTAATAATTGTCCTGGATAACGATTTCTGGTAGGTGTCGCTGGTGTTGGTTTCCTTGATGCCAAGCCATGAGCTCGTGCCATTTGCTGCTGTTGTGTGCACTCGCCTGACTTACCTGTGTCCACAGTAGTATAACTTCATGGTTTTTGTGTATTTTAGGAAACAGGGCCATTGCCCTTGTTCAATTAATCATGAATCATGTTTTTTATGTTCGTTGTATTGAGCTTTTCTTTAGGGTGCATGCTGTTATGTAGTGTTTTTAATATAAATAACGGTTTGTAGCCATCCCTATCATAGTATGGGTAGCCCTTAATTTTCTCGCTTCTGATATTTCTGTAACTAGTTTGGAGTTTTTCATTGCACTAATGCTCTTTTCCTGTTCACTTTCCCATCTGTGCTGCTAATTCTTTCTTTATCACCTTTGTAAAATTCAAGAGTTGCATGTTATCGATGGGGGTCCACAGCTCATCTTTGTCAAATCAAATTACACAATTGAGGTTGGTTTTTCCTTCTCTAATCTCTTTGGGTTGATCTAGCTATGAATTTGTTTTTCTAGTTCTGATTTAATTAACGCTTATCATATGTACATTTGATTTAAGACTGTAGAAGCAGAGAGGATATCTGTAGATCATGTTGCCCATCTGAAACCATCTGATGGTGGCTCTGCAGCAACTCAATGTAAGGATCTTTTGTTCAACATCATTTTAGTATCTTGGATTAGGTCATAGAGTTGTACAGTACTTGTACTACCGAAGGTACCATTTTTTAACAAAGTACTAACTGACATGTTTGAGCAGTGGCTGCTCATCTTACAGGAATACACAGTGCCATCAAGATGCTCAATAGCAGGGTTCGTGTTATCCAGCAATACCTTGGTGCCATGCAAAAGGGTTTGTCTTTTGCCACTGATCTGATGTTCTAAATCTTTCTCCAAAATGTGGCTGTGTTTTATCCACGTGCTTTAAACATAGTCCCTCAATATTTATTCGCCAGAATTTGCAGCGTCTTCGAACTATTTGTGCAAGTACTTGTCAATCACTAAGCCTCTTCCATCACTGCAGGTGATATCCCACTGGATAATTCACTTCTTAGGCAAGTCTCAAGCCTCGTAAGAAGACTACCAGCTATGGAATCAGAGAAATTCCAAGATGACTTCTTAACGGTAGGTTAACTCTCCATTTTGTTTTGTATTTTTAACTGCTTAACTTCACCTTGCATCTTATGATATGATGATGTTCTCTTTGTTTCCAGGAATACAATGACACCCTCCTCATGACTTACCTTGCAATGTTCACGAACTGTTCAAGGTATGCCTCAGTTTCTTTCATGAAACCTTCTGATAAGAAAGAATGTCGCATATAAAACAACGGAGTAGAATAAATGGATTTACATCTACATTGAAGTTGTGTCAGATGCTCCTTTTGTGGGATATCGTATTCCTCTGTATCCTCAAATCATATAATTTGCTGTGCTTGCACCGATGTTGATGATACTCTTTGGTGACATGCAGCACAATGAACGAGTTGGTCGAGAAGTTTAACACCACCTATGAGAGATCCCCTGCCAGGAGAGGAGGCCGAGGCGCTTTCATGTAGATGGGTTCCAGCCGTCCTGCTGCTGCTGAGGTTTTGGTGCTGGTTATCTGTGCTGCTGAGATTTTGAAAATAGTTCTCATATCTAGACGCAATTTTTGCGTGCAATCAGTTAGGCGCTCTATCTTCCGGCAGTATCCGAGACTTTTCAATCTTCTTATCCTCTCTGGGTTGGATCAGTGACACGACGTGCCTGGGATGATTGATTATCCTCTTGTCCTGAAGTTGACATGTAAAGTTCGGCTTAATAGATGTTGCTCAAGTTAACTCGTATCTCGGTCTTATCCTGCCTTCTTGAAATTGGTTATGCTTAGCAGAATCTCGAAATCCTCAAGCTGTGTCACTATTATTTGTTTTATTGAGAGGTACTTGGTGCAGCATGTCCATGTATACACATGGCCCACCACTGCTTGAAACAAGGGTTTGATTCCAATCCATCTTGGTTGGAGACATACGGAATTCGTTTCTTGGTAGTGTATCACAGCTCGCTAAGCATCCGATTAAGTTTTGCTCTCGTGGCTTAATAATCATCAACTGGGTGTGTCATCATCACGGAGAGAAGAGTCGTGGCACTGGTCGGTGCAGTGCATTTGGCGCCATAGGCCAGTCCTTTATGGTGGGATGACAATTGAGAACGTTTTTATAGCAAATTATATATTTATTTATTTATTGACGGAAAGGCCTTCCAGGCTAGCTTTATTACTCAATAAAACTTACATCATCCGCTAGAAATTTAATGATAAAATCAGGAGGTGCATCCACCCATAATGAGGGGGTGTTTGCAGACCCCCAGCTAGCTAGCACATGAGCGACAATGTTCGATTCTCTATTACAATGCTCAATAGTAACCTTTCCGAAATCTCGTAGTAAGTTTCGACAATCTTCTAGAACGGGGGCCGCCACCATATTTTGACCTTCATTTAACCGGAGAGCTTCCACCACCACTACGTTGTCCATTCTTACCATGATGTTTCTGCAGCCCAGATTCTGGAGAAGCTTAAGTCCCTCAAGGAGAGCTGCCGCTTCCGCCGAGACAACATCCGCCACATGCATTAGATTGGCAGTGGAAGCACCAATGAAGTTCCCATGGCTGTCCCGAACGACTGCTCCACATCCTCCCGTGTGGTCGCCCACATGAAATGAAGCGTCCACGTTGAGTACTTGTTGCCCAGACAGTACCACCGGTCACTGGTTAATTCTAGGAGTATTCTTTGGCTTGCCGGCGGCACGGACATAATTCAGAGTTAATGCATGGATCGCCATTGCCGTCCGCTCTGGTGTGAGTATTGTTTCTCCGCGTACATGCTGTCTGCGCTGCCACCAAATATACCAACAGGTTGCAGCAGTCAACTCTGAAAATTCTATTGGATCAGAGAACATCCGCTGATGAGCATTATCACATAGCAAGAACTCAAGCACACCAGCCCCTGATCGGTCAATCCGTGTAGCATCTGATATTAAATGTCCAGTGCCCAGGGCCTCCCATATTGCCCGAGCTCGAGGGCATAGAAACAGTGCATGACGCACATCCTCAGCTCCCCCTTTGCAAATTGGGCACTGTGATACGCTACCGATATGGCGGTTTGCCAAAACGCTAAAGCACGGTATTGCATTATGCACACACCTCCAGATGAAGATCTTTATTTTCCCTGGCAATTTGAGGTTCCAAATCTTTTTCCATATTGGATGTGGTACCGAGCCACTCTGATAACTCCCCATTAAAGCCTCCTGAATGTATGTATCTTCCTAGTGTTTATAATATGCAGACCGTACCGTGAAGATTCCGTTTTTATTTAGATGCCAGGCAACAAAATCCTCAGTAGTTTGCTGAAATAGTGGTATTTGCAGAATACGCTCAGCGTCAATGTGCCAAAAATTATCCCTAATTAGCTGTTCGTCCCATTCGCCCAAAGATGGGTCGATGAGATCACTAACATTTGTGAGCACCTGATTTCCATGAACAGTAATTATTTTCCTTGAGGCACTAGTAGGAATCCAACAATCATTCCATATGTTTATTTTTGCTCCATCTCCCACTCTCCAGATGCACCCTTTTTTGAAGGTCTGAGTACCTGCCCATATACTCTGCCAAACAAACGATGATCCCTTTTTCAATTCACAACCTAACAAATCTCCGTTGGGGTAATATCTGGCTCGTAGCACTCTGGCACATAAGGAGTCATAATTCTCAATTAGCCTCCAACATTGTTTTGCCAACATAGCCAAGTTAAAACTATGTATGTCTCGGAACCCCATACCTCCCTTATCTTTTGGCACACACATCTTCCACCAAGCAAACCAATGCATTCTTTTCTGGTTTTCCTCATCACCCCACCAATATTGCGACATTGCATCAGTGATTCCCTTACAAATTTTCTTTGGGAATTTAAACACACTCATCGCATACGTTGGGATGGCTTGGGCCACCGCTTTGAGTAACGCTTCTTTCCCTCCAAAAGACAGGGTCCGTTCTTTCCACCCATTTACAAGGCTTTTGATCCTCTTGATTAGATGTTTAAAACAAGTAACTTTGTCCACCCCAAGCATAGATGGCAGCCCCAGATATTTGTCCGAAAGAGACTCTGTCATGATGTTCAAGATTTGACAGACCTCCGCCTTGACTTCCACATCTGTGTTTGGACTGAAAAAAATAGAGCACTTGGCCTCACTCACAAGCTGACCAGATGCCGCACAATAGTCATCCAGAACTGTTCTTAGGGTGTAAGCATTTAGCGGATCTGCCTTCATCAGAACAAGTGAATCGTCAGCGAATAACAAGTGGGAAATTATAGGGGAGTCACGGCAAACCTTCACACCACTTAGGTTCCCTGCTGCCTCTTCATGAGAAATTAAAGATGATAATCCTTCCGCACAGAGCAAAAATAAATATGGCGATAGGGGATCGCCCTGACGGAGCCCCCTCGTAGGGGAAAAAGGTAAAGTCTCATTTGAGTTGAACCTGACTTTGTATTCGACCGAGGTAACACATGCCATGACCAGATGAATCCACCTGTTATCAAAACCAAGTTTGGACAAAATCGCCTCCGGGAAAACCCACTCAACTCTATCATATGCCTTATGCATATCGAGTTTAACTGCGCATGTGCCCACCTTCCCCTTCTTCCTCTTCTTCATTGTATGCAGACATTCATAAGCAACTATGACATTATCCGTGATGATGCGGCCCGGGACAAAAGCACTTTGTGTTTCACTAATTATATCAGGAAGTAATAACTTTAACCTTGAAGCCAACATCTTCGAAATTACCTTGTATACAACGTTACATAAGCTTATTGGTCTGAATTGTGTGATCTTCTCCGGGTTGTCCACCTTTGGTATAAGGACTATGGTAGTTGTGTTCCAACCCTCGGGGATCACTCCACTGTTAACTGCCTGCAGAACTTCCCGCACCAAGTCATCTCCCATATCGGCCAGAATTTTTTATAAAAAATTGCGTGCAATCCGTCCGGTCCGGGAGCTTTCAAGTCCCCTATAGAGAAGAGAGCTCTTTTCACTTCCTCTGCAGTATATGGAGCTAGGAGGGAATCATTCATGTAACTGGTAACACGCGGCTTAACTTTATTTAGAACATTTTCATCAGGTACAAAAACTTCAGAGGAAAACAAATGCTGAAAGTACTCGGCTATCAATGACCTCATTGCTTCATTATCTTCTACCCAATTACCACTGTCATCTAAGAGACGCCTGATGTGGTTTCTTTTCCTGCATGCAGTAGCAAAATTATTAAAAAAGTTTGTATTTCTATCTCCGAACTTCAGCCAATTAGCTCTGCTTCGTTGCACCCAGTATATTTCCTCCTTCTCCAGATTTTCTTCAATCTCTATCAGAATGATGCGCTGCCGATCCGCCGCCTCGTCAGTGAGGGGGCCCGATCGCAGGCTCTCCAGCTCCGCCTTCAACTCCTTTAGACGCTTTTGGGGCGCTTTAAGGATTTCCCGATCCCATATATGCATCGCCTCATGAACCGATGCAGTTCGGTCAGCCAAGGACGAATTAGGGCTCGTCCGTTCCCAAGCTTCCGAGACCAGCTGGACTACATCATCCTCGTTGAGCCATCTGGCCTCAAACTGTTTGATTTTTGCTCTGAAATTGTCCCCCACCACGTCCCCTTCGGTGTCCAAGAGAACTGGTCTGTGGTCAGATTTCGTATGCGCCGTATTTGTCACTTTTGCGTATGGGAAAAGTGCATGAAATTGACCATTACATACGGAGCGATCCAGCCGCTCGCGAAGCCTCCTTCTCCGCCAAGTGAACTGATCTCCAGAATAGCCCATGTCCTCTAGTTCGCAGTCCACCAGCGCATCGCTAAAATTCTGCATCATTCTCATTGGACGTGGTGCTCCTCCCTCCTTCTCATGTGAGTATAGGATCTCGTTGAAATCACCAGCGACTACCCATGGTAGGCGATCTTGCTGGTATAAGCTTCTTATGCAACCCCACGAGAGATGCTTGTCCTCCCATCTTGGTTCGCCGTAGAACCCGGTGAACCTCCATTCCTCTTCGCTTGCTGTTCCAACCGTCACATCAATGAAGTTTTTCGTTTTTCCCTTCACCTGCATGACAACCGGATTACGCCAGAATAATAGCAATCCCCCACTGTTGCCTGCACTCTCCACCACCTCCACATGGTCCATCTTGATCTTCTTCCTTAGCTTCTCTGCCCTAGCGGTGTTCAAATGTGTTTCGGATAGAAAAAACACATCCGGCCCCCATTGCTTCTGGACATCCAGAAGCGCTCTTTCTGCCGCGGTACTGGCCATACCGCGACAGTTCCAACATAGTATTTTCATTTCTCCCGGCGATCACCCTCAAGGGGAGTCGCCGATATATTCTCTGAAGAACTACCATCTTCTGCTGTTGCCTTCAACCTTTTATGAACATGTATTTTTTGCGGTGTACTGATCTGTCTCTTGTCCACTGGCTCACTCGTTCCATTTTCTAGCAAGCAGACTTTTTCACTAACAAAACCTGGTGGTGGATTCACCCCTGGAACAACTGAATTTGAGCAAGCACTTTGGTTGACCGAGCCATCTTGGCCTATTAGCCTCTTCCTAACAATGGTAGCGACCATTCCCAGATTTTTGTCAGTTTCAGAATCCAACTCCATATCATTCCTCTCTTGAGGATTTGGTACCATCGGATTGCCCCTGCCTCTCCCAAACCCTCCTCCTCGTCCAAACCTGCCTCCTGATCCCGCTTGTCCTCTTCCACTTCCTGAATCTCCAGAAGGGTCATCGTAAGTAGCAAGGAGCCAATCGCCCCATTCACATTCTTCCGGCTTATGAATTCCATCACCACACTCCATTACCACATGGCCCATCAAACCACAAAATTCACAAAAGTCCGGTAGTTTCTCATATTCTACCGGATATTTCTTGCTCTCCTTCAAGGTCAGGGGAACAAAACGCACAAGAGGCGTATCCAGCATGACATGCACACGAGCTCTCAAATATTTAGTTGGGTTGATGCGACCTTCATTCACAATCACCTTTATAGGAGGGATTCCAACTTTTTTTGCTATCTTCTCAGCAATGTCCTTCTTCTTCATGAGTCCATCAGGGATTCCCACAATGCGTGCCCACACTGGAATACGATCAAGCTTGTATTCATCGACATTCGACAGACCATCATATTCCTCCAGAACAACGGCGTCCCTCCGGAAAAGCCACGGTCCGCCGTTCATTACACGGTTCCAATCGCCCAGACACATAAACTGACCGAGGAACAGATTTGGTTTCATAGCCTTGAAGATCACTCCCTGTGCTGGTACCCATGCATTCCTCATCGCCTTATACAGCGCGACATGGCTGAAGGGTTTTTGCGTATGAACCCTGAAGATCGCGATCCATCTCGTCTCTTCAATCAGGCCTTCGATCTCGCCTGACAGATCCAATTCTTCCTCTTCCTCACCATGAAGGTTTAATCCTTGGAACCTATCTAGGTTCGCGCCTGATCCATGTGAACCATGTCCGTTTCCTCTGTCCGCTGCGTCGCCCATCGGAGCTTTGGATCCTTCTGTTTCTGCCATACAACCACGAGAAATCGAACAAAGGCAAAAGGGAATCACGCCCAGACTGACCTCTGTCAATCTGGACGCGAGATTTCGGCAGAGATTTGTGTATATCGGGGAACCCTAGCGCCGCCAGGGGATATCGGGGAACCCTAGCTGCCTAGGGGAAAAAACGACCAATATAATTATAGCAAATTATATTGTTGTGAGGATGTTAATTTTTTTAAGAAAAACAGGACTGTAGCGGACCATGCTCGGCCAATGCAAATTACCATCAAAATCGTTTGCAAATGCCTCGCTTAGTAATTTGTCATGCTTGCCCAACACAAATTACCATCAAAACAAAATCGTTCGCAAATGCCTCGCGAAGTCCGTCCTTGTATCATTGGTACCGCTTCTTTGGTGTGCTGTGATGAACTGATGAGCGAGATTTTAACGGTCTATCGTTTTTTTGTGGCTCGTAACAGCCTAATCCGTTGCTGACCGTACCCAGCTTTCCTCGCCCAAAATAGAATTTGAAAGCTGCATTATCTAAACTCCTAGTACAGATCCATACGTTCATTACAATACAACATGAGAAAACCAAAGTCATATAAGATACCAGTACAACATGTGAGAAAACTAAAGTCAAAAGAATTACAACATGTGAAAACCAAACGGTCCAAAGAATTGTGTGTTACATAATGGAACAGAGCATTACAACACCAACCGGAATGTCACAAAGAATATTACACAATGCATATTACAGGGTGCGAACGTCAGGATGGCACTGGTTCCTGCAACCCATCTCGCAGTTGCTGCCGCATATCGTCAGCCCTGGCTTCCGCTCCAGGATCTCTGCAACGGTCGGACTGCCCCCGCGACGCTCCAACACGTTCTTCCCGACGCCGAGCCACCGCAGGCCTCGGAACAGCGGCGGGTCAACCAGCGGATCGAACAGCCTCAGGAAGTTGCGGGACAGCCTGGTGCAGTAGGAGAGATCAAGCATTCTTAGGGTGCTTTTGCCAGAGCCATGCCGGTCCAAACCTAGAGTCTCGAGGCATGGATCGGTGATGAGGACGCAGTTTCGGAGGCACAGGCTGCTTATCCACTCGCAGTTCTTGGCGATCAATGTGACGGCTCTACCCGATATCCTTGGTACGTTCCCAACGTCAAACGCGACCAAGGTTTTGTTGATGGTGCCACTCCCACACAGCAATGAGGCTATGCCGTTGTTGGTGATCCTTCTGCAACTCCTCAAGCATAAGGAAGATATTGGGCAGCTCCCGTTACCTAGCGCTGACAAACCTGCATCGGTAATGTCAGCTCCGGCAAGGTCCAATAGAGTTAACTTGGAAAGCTGCGAGATGGAGGACAGGCCAGAGTCTGCAATGCTCCTGCAACCCGACAGATCAAGAACCTCCAAGTTGGTGCAGGATGACAGAGATATCGCTGTCTCACTGGTTAAGAGACCGCAGGACAGCAACCTCACTTCTGTGATCTTTGTTGCTGCCTCGTCAAGATCGAGGCACGTCAAGTCTGACAAACATGAGGCGGTACTGACCTCGAATTTCCTCAGGTCCTTGCAAGAGTGGAGAAGGGCTGCATATCCAGCATCTCTCACTTTAGAGAACCCACCAAGCCTAATGGTTTGGAGTTGCTTGCATCCTTCAGCAAGCATCAGTAGCCCAAAGTCGTTTACCCTTCTGAAGGTGGAAGAACAGCCCTGCTTACCACGTGTAAGAGATAAATGTGTCAAATTCTGGCATAAGCCAAGTGCTTGCAGCCCAATATTGGTCAGATCATTGTCCAGATCTGCATCACTTCCAGGGTTGTCTTCTAGGCAGAGCTCAAGTAAGTTTGAGAGACTTCTAGTGATGAAGGTAACAAGTTCATCCGTTATTATGTCCAGAACTAAAGACAGTGATTCTAGACTGTCACTGAAGGGTGTCTTCAGAGATGGGCTTATGGGAAAGAGTTTCTTTGCCTGCCAATTGGCCACAGGCATTAGCAATAGTACCTTGATGGTACTAGGTATAACAGACACCAAAGAATCAAAATCAACAGAGCCTGGAGCTAGGAGAGGAAATTTCAGCGAAAGATTCTGCATTGATAGATTTGAAAAGACAGATTAGGCACAGGCACACGGCAACCAAATGAACTTATTCCAACAGCTAATTACTCAAAATCCATGGCTAATATTACTTATCCTTTTATATATATGCTTTAGTGCTCAAAGGTTGTTTTTTACTTAAACTGTACTCAAAAGATACTAATCTAAAAACTATTCAAACATGCAATGTCGTTATTTCCATCTTTCTAAGTTAAGAAGGGCATCGTGTTTATATGTGACAAAGACACCTCACCTCCAAGTAATCACATCCTTTGAACATGTGTGCTATGGACTTACGGCAGATCACAAAATGTTCACTGCCATTCAAGTTTGCCATCTCCAGTGTAATTGATCTGAATATAAATACAGGATGCTCAGACTTCCCACAATTTGGGTCAAGATGAAAACAAATCATTTTTTAGAGAACAGAAACATAACCAATCACTATGTCAGGTACAAATCAAATTCTCCCAATGCCCATCCCACCTGGACAACAATAAACCTTACAATGCAATAATACTAGGCAACAGTTCATAGCACCTAATCCAATTTCTCAAGAAATATACTGTTATGAAATTAGCCTCCATGGCTTAGTGCCAATGCTAACTTCCACAACTAATACCATGGCCGCTTGGTTCCACTAGTCACAGTACCAGCTCATGCAGCGTAGATATATGTAGGCCGATATATCAGAATTTGGGGCCCTACAGATATAAACATAATATATCATTTTGCAAATATCATTTTCACATATCATCCGATGTGGACCGAAATATCGACCAATATGGCCGATATCTGACCCAATATGCCCATTGATATAGACCGGTACGTCAATGAACACAATTATTTATCACAAATCAGTGATTTTTTAAAATGTATTTACAACTTCATCGTATTATCAAAGTCATGCGGAATGTTTCTAGAAACACATATATAAGGTATTGTTTTTAATCTTAGAGTGAGGATTTTGTGAATATGTCTTAAATAGTCTTAATTAAGAAGTTCATAAACTAGGAATCTAAATTTATTATGCTAGATCATTAACACCATACATTTTGTTTTCACTATACAAATATTTTTAAACAGGAATATTGAAAAAAAATCCAGATATATTTTCTTCGATATATCTACATATCGTCCGACATCCGATATGTTCAAGCCAAACCGATACAAACCCAATATATGATATGTTGAACCTTGATTGACACCGCTATTTGTTGACGAGGTTCAGCCAAAACCTACATCCCATGGGATCCCCTGATACTATTTGATATCCCGACAAACTCGACGCCCACGAGAGATTCTGATCAGAGACCACTCCCTCCATGCACCGCGCCGAGTCCATCTTGATTCTCTCAGTTACACACAACACTACCCCGTGTACTTATTGAGGCCCTGGCTACTACATGTTCTGACTCAAAATATGTTTTTTAACCATATATCAGCTAATACTACCACAAGTCCAACTGTAATATAACCCATAGCATAAGCAAACAGGCAATTGCTGAAGAGGCATACCTCAAATTGGTGCACCTCTCACCAATCACCACAAAGAGGTATGGGGAGAACGACGAGCACTTGAGCAGCGAGAGCTCGCGGAGGCTCTCCTTCGCAATAGCAGCAACCACAGAGTCGTTGAGTAGGCTGCAATTGACGGCGAGGCTGCGGAGCCTCCCATTACCGGCAAGAATCCTATTCGCGATAGCATTCGTCGGCGTAAACGCCTGCAACAGCGACCAAACCCAGATTAAACGGAGACCGTCTCTGGCGGGAGACGGGGAGCGCGAGAGAGGGAGAAGCGACGAGGCTCACCGAGAGGTCTAGGGATGCGACGGAGGATAAGGCGGCACCAGCGGCGCCTCGGAGGGCGCGGCAGGATGCGGCGGCGGAGCAGGCGGCCTCTAGCCCCACCCGGCCAACGACCTCCACCAGGAGCGCTTCGGGGAGGATGTCGACCAGGCCTCCTCCGACGCTGCCGGAGGCCTCGCCGCCGCCCTGGCCGTCGCCGGCGGCGCGGGGTTTCTTCTCCATAGCTCCTTTGCTTTCAGACCTAGAGTCAGATGCGCGGAGCCCGGGATTGGGATATACCACCACGGCTCGCGGACCCTCTGTGTGGGTATGACATGTGGGCCCTCTGCCGTCGATTCTATTTGGTTTTAATCTGCTACTGTTCGAAATAAGGAAATAAACCAATAAACCGGGCCTGCTGTTTTTTCTTGGAAGAAAAAGGTTAGCGCTAGGTATCTGAAATTTTCAAAACATTCTATGTGTGGTAGCTGCTCAATACGTTGCAAAATACACGATGCATGGGCATCGACATGTTTTTTAGCATGCAAATATAAGTATACACGTATCCACGGAAAAACGGATTTACTAAATCTCATCTAAATGAGATTTAACAATGTCTCATGTAAGTCGTGGTCCGTTCGATCTATTGTTGTAGTCTTCGCGTAAACTTAATCTCGCTTCGATTTTCTGTCCCGCGGTCCCGTTTCCCGTTTGAGTCCGGTTGCCGGCCCGTTCGAGTCGGGCGCACTTTTTGTTAGGCCCATTTTTTTTTCAACTACTGTTTTGTTGTGTTGCTGGCCATTTTCATGGGCTTTTTTGTGGTTTAGTATTGGTCTGCCTTCTGTAGAAACGGAGGGGACATGGTGCTTTGTTCCCTGTCTCTTTTGTCACTTACATTCCGCGGCCACCTCTCTCCGTTCCTCCTCTTCCCATTCCCCTTTTGTCTTCCTTTAGTGTTGTCGTGAGTAGGAAGGAGTCGAGGTGAGCAGGAAGGAGTCGACCTAGGATTGTTTGCTCCCGCGAGGTGAAGAGATGGCTGGCAATGGCGATAAAGTGAGATTTTTGTCCTCCCCCCTCCCCCCGGTCCTCCGCACCCCTATCTTTTTTAGGTTTTCTTGATTTGAGGTATAACCCTAGATTTCAAGTAGATTAGCTCCCTCCGCACTATGCCCGTCCTGCTTTTATTAGGCTTTTTTAGATCCTCTATCTCCTTGTTTGTTTTTCGTTAGATCGGACCCATCGACCGTCTGGATTGGTTTGTGTTCTTGGGAGGGGGTGCGGGATAGGGGGTGGCATAGCGTTTATTGGAAACCATGAGGTCTCAAACATATGCATGGTTAGACCCATTTGAAAACCCGTTATTGAGGGGTTTTATTGTAAATCATTGGAAACCCCCTCTATCCCTTTTTAACCATGGAGCCCTATAATCTTAAGCTGAATCTTTTAAGTTTTCTTAAGTTGATGCTAGTAGAATATACAAGAACATGTATGTCATGTTGTTGTGTGTCTTCATTAGACTTGATTAAAGGGTGTAGGTCAATTCTCCCCTCTGTGTGAGTTTTCTAGGTGTAGGTAGTGTGGTCCTCGGTTTGTGTTTTTCTAGCTGTAGGTTTTTTTGTGTTGTAGTTTGTAATGCAGTGTGTTTTTTAGGCTGCATTGCTTTGATTTTTACCTACTTTTTTCCTTGTTTTTAGTAACCTATTGGGGTTGAAAGTTTTCCTAGAGTGTGAAGATAGTATATAACTAACTGATGGCATTTCCAATTATTCATGCCTTTCAGAAGATCAAAAAGTGTATTGCCATGTTATTTTTGTACAACTCGTCTTACATTTGCATTGTTTTGCAGAACTATGGCTAAGAACTGCATCACACATTATCAATTGCTTTAATTTGCCTTACTGGTCTACCGAACTGTTTGTTCCTTGCTGCATCATTTCATATGCCAACCATGGGATTGATACCTATTTGTTAACCTATATATTGAATTTGTTCATTTTTTTGTTCATGCGCTCCATGATAGTATGAGAAAGTGACTCATCATAATTTGTGTACCCATTTATGATACAATTTTGTTCATGTCATTCATGATAGTTAGGTGTAGGTAGTGTATTCTCCCTTCCTGTTTTTGTATATTCTACTAGCAATAGTCTTTTTCCACCTATGTTGTGCTACAAAAGCTAACTGTCGCATAAGGTAATTCAATTTTTTTCACCTTGCAAGTCATATAATATTTTTGTTTGTGACAATTTTTTCTCCAGAGCTGCTTTCTACATCATTTATTGGCCCTTTAAATTTTGTTGTATCGTTGTTAATTGTAGATTTACATTTTTCTGTTTTTCATATATAAAGATGGCTTGTTGTTCAGGTCTTCAGTTTTTTTCTCTTGTATGATTTTGTTAACTGTAACCCTACCGACAGTTGTGTTGTTTTTTGCCATAAGAAGTTATGCCCATGGTATGCCTATATAGTCTTCGTGTTGTTGCACTAGTGCTTCACTATCCAAAATATTGTGTTTCATTTTTTTCCTTGTTGTAGGAAATGTTGTGTGCAGTTTGTCCAAACTACTACGGTGATGAAAGTGGCAATAGTTTCAACATTTTTGCATGGAATGAGTTCAAGACTTCTGCAGTACATTGAGCAACACATTTAACTACTTCCTCCTTTTCTGATTTTTTGCTCCTCTATCAATGAGTGATGAGTTTAGTCCAAGAGTGATTTTTTTTCAAAAATCAAGGTTGTCCCATGTGGTGTGAGGGCTCATTTCAACACCTTAACCAAGAACTCTACGCGCTTCATGGCTAACGGTTGTGTATACACTGTCAAGCTGCACAAGGAGGCCCATAAGACTTCAATATTCGGGGCTGAATGGGCAAAGTTCTTTAGTGACAACCACCTGGGGGTGGAGTGATGGTCTCTTTCGACATGAGCATGCCCATGCCAGAGGTTTGCATTGCTTTCCAAATCGGTAACGGGTCTGAAGATGAAACATTCCCCTTCGAGAACAAGGATGATGATATTGCGAAGGAAGATGCCCCCATAAAAGATGAAGCAGACATTTTTTACACAAAGGGTTCTCGTCTTAATGAGAGTGAGCAGTTGGAGCTTGAAGGCCTGACGCCATTCAACAACGAGCACAGAGGCATCCCTTTTGTGCACCGTCTTACCAAAACCAACATAGAAACCGAATCATGGTATGTGTTTATTCTTGTTCGTTCTTCATTAGTATGAATTTTTTGAAATACGTGTGTTTTTCCTTATTCTGTCTATGAGTTTTTTCACACATTTTTTATACATAGAGAATCCCAAAGTTAGTTGCTAAGAGCCTGCACAATCCAAAGCAAGGAGTTGCTGGCATTCATGTACAAGACGGACCAATGATAGTGGCAGCTTATAGCACTTGCAACGATGGGTGCATACTGTTCAACAAAAAAGACTAGTCTCTTTGCATCAGGGACTAACCTGAAGGTTGATAAGGCTATGTTGATCTCCTTCAAGACCAGCACCTAGTGCCAAGTTGATATCGTTGTTCCTGTCGATGAGCTTTTTTAGGGTTCTTCTTTGTTGCAGACTGGTGCCCAGGAAAACTAGTTGTTGATACTTCTGGTGGTTTTTCGTAAGCTATGTGTTATGCCACTTTATGTCGTTGTTATGGTGAGACTTAGCCAATGTTTTTAGAACTTATGCATGGATGAATGATGAATGTTATGAATGTGTCAACAAAATGCATGCTTGGATGTGATTATGAATGGGATAGATTGTATGGAATTCATCAATTTTTATGTATGGATGTGATGAATGTTAGCTTTTCCCCATTTTATGAAAGTTTGGAATTATAGCACCTCTTTTTTTAGGGGAGGGCAGGGGGTGATAATACATAAACTATTTTTTTACACAGGTGACTCGACAAATTTGAAGGAAATATGCCCTAGAGGCAATAATAAAGTTGTTATTTTATATTTCCTTATTCATGATAAAGGTTTATTATTCATGCTAGAATTGTATTGATCGGAAACTTAAATACATGTGTGAATACATAAACAAATACCGTGTCCCTAGTGAGCCTCTACTAGACTAGCTCGTTGATCAAAGATGGTTAAGGTTTCCTAACCATGGACATGTGTTGTCATTTGATAACGGGATCACATCATTAGGAGAATGATGTGATGGACAAGACCCATCCGTTAGCTTAGCATATTGATCATTCAGTTTATTGCTATTGCTTTCTTCATGTCAAATACATATTCCTTCGACTATGAGATTATGCAACTCCCGGATACCGGAGGAATACCTTGTGTGCTATCAAACGTCACAACGTAACTGGGTGATCATAAAGATGCTCTACATGTATCTTCGAAGGTGTTTGTTGGGTTGGCATAGATCGAGATTAGGATTTGTCACTCCGAGTATCGGAGAGGTATCTCTAGGCCCTCTCGGTAATACACATCATAAGCTTGCAAGCAAATGACTAAGAAGTTAGTTACGAGATGATGTATTACGGAACGAGTAAAGAGACTTGCCGGTAACGAGATTGAACTAGGTATAGAGATACCGACAATCGAATCTCGGGCAAGTAACATACTGATGGACAAAGGGAATTACGTATGTTGTCATAACGGTTCGACCGATAAAGATCTTCGTAGAATATGTAGGAGCCAATATGGGCATCCAGGTTCCGCTATTGGTTATTGACCGGAGAGGTGTCTCAGTCATGTCTACATAGTTCTCGAACCCGTAGGGTTCACACGCTTAACGTTCGTTGACGATATAATGTTATATGAGTTATATGTTTTGGTGACCGAATGTTGTTCGGAGTCCCGGATGAGATCACGGACATGACGGGGAGTATCTAAATGGTCAATAGGTAAAGATTGATATATAGGACGATGGTATTTGGACACCGGAAGTGTTTCAGGACGTACCGGGAAGAAATCGGGTCACCGGAAGGGGTTCCGGGCACCCCCCCCCGGGAAGTTATGGGCCTTATGGGCCAAAGGAGGGGACGGACCAGCCCACTAGGGGGCTGGTGCACCCCTCCCATGGCTGGTCGTCCCTAGGGGAAGGAAAGGGGAGGGGTGGCCCCTCCTGCCTTTCCCTCCTCAGGAGAGAAAGGAAAGGGGGGCCGCCACCTCCTCCTTCCTTCCTCCCGCGCTCCAAACAAGGAAAGGGGGGCGCGGCTTGGGAGAGACCCCAAGTAGGATCCCCCCTACTCGGGCGCCCCCCTTGGCTGCTCCTCCCTCCCTCCCACCTATATATATGTGGGAGGGGGCGCCTAGCACACAACAGACAATTGCCTAGCCGTGTGCGGCGCCCCCCTCCACTGTTTACACCCCCGGTCATATTCTCGTAGTGCTTAGGCGAAGCCCTGCAGAGATCACTTCACCATCACCGTCACCATGCCGTCATGCTGTTGGAACTCATCCACTACCTCGCCGTCTTGCTGGATCAAGAAGGCGCGGACGTCACCGAGCTGAACGCGGAGGTGCCGTACATTCGGTACTCGATCGGTTGGATCGCGAAGAAAGTTTGACTACATCAACCGCGTTGTGAAACGCTTCTGCTTACGGTCTACGAGGGTACGTAGACACACTCTCCTCCTTGTTGCTATGCATCTCCATGGATAGATCATTGCGTGTGCGTAGATTTTTTTTTGTTTTCCATGCAACGTTTCCCGACAAATTTTTTGTAGGTATCCATGTATATTAGGTTACCAAGGGTTAAAGCACTATAGGAAACTTTGTAGGTATTCAACATCTTTTTTGTAGGTAAATGTTTTTTGCCTATTCTTTAGCATGAACGTTGCACACAACCTTCTTATTGAAGTTTTTGTTGTTGTTAGTTTGTGCAAAGGAATTAGCAGAGGACAATATGTCCATTTTTTCCAGCAAAACACACACATTTTGGAAAAACAATTGGCTGAAAGTCCTGGCGATATAGTTTATGCCTTTTTGAAAGCGCAGGTTAACTCCCAGAGGGGGGGTGAATGGGATATTTTTAGAAATTCGTCAAACTCTGATGAATTTGACGAAAATCAGAGTGAGGAAGTAGAAACACGGAGGAAACTAAGTCATCACAGAATCAGAGTACATGCAATCAGGATACTTAATGGTGAAGAACTTGCAATCAGAAAAGCATACATGCATGAAGAACAAGAACTGAGGAAATAACAGATAGCACGATGAAATACTTCAATTCAATTTCGTCAGAGGATGGATCACAAATTCTTCAGCAGCGGAACAAAGTAAGAGATGGGTTGAGGAATTTGAAACCAGGTTGGCTCGGTGAAGACACTGATTTGGTAGACCAGTTACAGTTGCTGCATCAACTGTACGTTTGGTTGAGGTGGCTGAGTCGCAACTCTAAGGACACGCAGTCCTCACCGTATTCCTCTTGAGCTAAGGCCCGCAGACCTCGCCCGATCACTCGTGGTAAGTCTTCAAGGTAGACTTCCAAAACCTTCACAGACTTGTTCACCGGCACACCACAATGACTCTTGGTGCACTTAGAACTTGATTCCTAACCGTTTGGAAGAATGACAGTCTTCAAAGGTAAAAGTCGTCGGATCACACAGATCAATCTCTTCTGTGATGCTCAATCACTGTGGCTCTAGGTTTTTCCTCACTTAGGATTCTCTCAAAGTCATCAGAGGATAGGTTGCTCTCTTATGACAATTGTCAAGTTCTCTCGGAGCAGCCAACCAACAAGTGGTTGTGGGGGGCGGCTATTTATAGCCAGGGGGCAACCCGACATGAATTGTCATAAATGCCCTTCTCTGATTCGACCGTTGTCAGGATAAGGATCCACTCGACAGCTGGCCCACGGCACAGCAACGGTCAGAATTTAAACTCTCAAATTTGTCGTGGCACTTAATTTCCTCATGGTAGGCAGATCGCACTGGCGAACTCCTAACTCCTCAGCCTGACCAAATTCATCAGCGGCCAGATGAACTTCGTTACTATTGCTAGCAAATGTGTCAGCTGTTCCGGAGATTTCCAAAGGCTTCAATCGAAGCGGCTTGTGTGTATAGGTTTGAGAAGTTTGAGCATCACTTTGGAAACGTGAAATATGTTTCACCTAGACCCCCTTTAACAGTACGGTTTTTCCTATGACTCAAATAAGAATAAAAAAGAAACTACAAAAACAGAAGTCTTCAAGCTTCAAAGTCTTCAGATTAATTTCTTCAATGGCCGTACCAGTTTCATCACCAAATTCTTCACTTGAAGAAATCAATTTTTAGGGGTCGTCTTCCATGTGTTAAACCAAATCTTCAGGGACCATATTACCTGTGTATACTGAAGGAAATATGCCCTAGAGGCAATAATAAAGTTGTTATTTTATATTTCCTTATTCATGATAAAGGTTTATTATTCATGCTAGAATTGTATTGATCAGAAACTTAAATACATGTGTGAATACATAAACAAATACCGTGTCCCTAGTGAGCCTCTACTAGACTAGCTCGTTGATCAAAGATGGTTAAGGTTTCCTAACCATAGACATGTGTTGTCATTTGATAACGGGATCACATCATTAGGAGAATGATGTGATGGACAAGACCCATCCGTTAGCTTAGCATATGATCGTTCAGTTTATTGCTATTGCTTTCTTCATGTCAAATACATATTCCTTCGACTATGAGATCATGCAACTCACGGATACCGGAGGAATACCTTGTGTGCTATCAAACATCACAACATAACTGGGTGATCATAAAGATGCTCTACAGGTATCTCCAAAGGTGTTTGTTGAGTTGGCATGGATCGAGATTGGGATTTGTCACTCCGAGTATCGGAAAGGTATCTCTAGGCCCTCTCGGTAATACACATCATAATAAGCTTGCAAGCAAATGACTAAGGAGTTAGTTACGAGATGATGTATTACAGAACGAGTAAAGAGACTTGCCGGTAACGAGATTGAACTAGGTATAGAGATACCGATGATCGAATCTCGGGCAAGTAACATACCGACAGACAAAGGGAATTACGTATGTTGTCATAACAGTTCGACCGATAAAGATCTTCGTAGAATATGTAGGAGCCAATATGGGCATCCAGGTTACGCTATTGGTTATTGACCGGAGAGGTGTCTCGGTCATGTCTACATAGTTCTCGAACCCATAGGGTCCGCACGCTTAACGCTCGTTGACGATATAGTGTTATATGAGTTATATGATTTGGTGACCGAATGTTGTTCGGAGTCCTGGATGAGATCACAGACATGACGAGGAGCTCTAGAATGGTCCGGAGGTAAAGATTGATATATAGGACGATGATATTCAGACACCGGAAGAGTTTCGGAGTGCACCGGGTAGTCATCGGGTCGCCGGAAGGGGTTCCGGACACCCCCGGTAGGTGTATGGGCCTAATGGGCCAAAGGGGGGACAGACCAGCCCACAAGGGGGCTGCCGTGCCCCTTCCCCTTGGCCGCGGGCCCTAGGGTTGGAAAGGGGGGAGGCAAGCCCCTCTTTCCTTCCCTCCACCTAGGAGGAAGGAAAGGGGGGGGGGGGCGCCACCTCCTCCTGCCTTCCCCCTGCAGACAAATAAGGAAGGGGGGGCGTGGCTAGGGGCAGGAGCCCAAGTGGGATTCGACCCCACTTGGGGCACCTCCTGGCTGCCTCCTCCCTCCCCCACTTATATATATGTGGGAGGGGGGCGCCACACATAACCATGACAATCTCTTAGCCGTGTGCGGCGCCCCCCTCCACCGTTTACACCCTTGGTCATATTTTCGTAGTGCTTAGGCGAAGCCCTCCGAAGATAGCATCACCATCACCGTCACCACGCCGTCGTGCTGCCAGAACTCATCCAGTACCTCGCCGTCTTGCTGGATCAAGAAGGGGTGGACGTCACCGAGCTGAACGTGTGCTGGACGCAGAGGTGCCGTACGTTCGGTACTCGATCGGTTGGATCGCGAAGAAATTCGACTACATCAACCGCGTTGTTAAATGCTTTCGCTGACGGTCTACGAGGGTACGTAGACACACTCTCCCCCCTCGTTGCTATGCATCTCCATGGATAGATCTTGCGTGTGCGTAGAATTTTTTTTGTTTTCCATGCAACGTTTCCCAATAGTGGCATCCGATCCAGGTCTATGCGTAGATGATATGCACGAGTAAAACACAAAGAGTTGTGGGCAGTGATAGTCATACTGCTTACACTGGTGCAGAGACGTGCTATACAAATGGTTTTTCCCCCTTTCCGCGATGGAGTTTTAAACCGTCGCCTAGTGAGTGTGTGCGATAGTGGGGGTCCTTCCCACACGACCCAGAAACCGTCGGGGATAGGCCCTCCGGCCACACATGCGGGGGCAAAATGAGCTCATGTGCGATCGGGCGAGGCATCGAAACCCAATAGTTTTCGTTCGTATGTACATCCCACACGGTGAATCCCAGAAAAACATTTCCGTTCGTATGTATATCACACACAGTTTTTTGTGTGGAAACGTTTGTGCAAGGTGGCCTAACGCAAACAGTTCTCTGCCAGAAGCCGTGTGTGATTGTTAGTTGATCCAACACGCCTACTTTCTAGAAACCATGTGGGTTGTTTGAGTTCATCGCCCACGGTGTTGTCTGAGTAACCGTCTGCAATAGAAAACCCCAAGAAGCAGGGTAATTAGCCTATTATTGATAATCCATGTAGTAATCAAATTGACATTTCTTATAAAACACACCAGATGCTTCATATCCGTATAACGGCAACCAGGATTTCATAATCGAATTACATCAGATAGCTTCAGCACTTAGTTACGCCATTACACAACAGCACCAAGTTTCACATGCAACATCGAAAACCTTTGGAAAGTAGCATCATACACGGTAAATAGACAGATGAATCTCATCTGGGAAACTGCAGAAGCGGAAGGCTAATATTGAGCCTTCAGTGATGTTGAATGTCCTTGCAACTTTAGGCCAGTGGCTATGGATAATTGCCCGCCCAACCTTCGTCCTCTTTAGGAAGACTTCAATATTGTACCGTGGGTGTTGAATGAATACCTTCCTCGCCTCTTGACCATGCAGGTGGTTTGAGAGGTAATCATCGGTGAACTGCTTTGAAAAGTACTGAAAACAAAGATATGCATAAATCGCTGTTATAAATTTTGAAATGGCGCAAGGGGTAAAAACAAGGTAAAAGAGTTAGTACCATCCTATAGTTGACTGATGTCTTCTTCATTGTGCAAACAAAGATCTTGCTGTTATTCATCGCAAGTTTCTTTATCCTAACAATCTTTCTGAGTTTCTTGACTTGACTGATATTCATGGACATCTCATTTCCCCATGTGCAAAATGGGTCGAACAGTGGGTCTAAGCCTCTGACAGCAGGACTACATGTGCAAGACCAAATTGTAAGAAACCTATATATTAGAATGATTCCTGCAACTGCACAATAATGTGCTATTAGCGAAAGGACCATGCATGAGCAAACCTCGATGGTAAACCGCAGTGTCTCCCATTGTTTCCCTGCAACACATATAAGGAAGATCTTGATCAGGTTAACTGAGAGTTTCCATACTATCAGTAGAATATGTATTGAGTACACCAAATTCGATTTATTTCTCACATGCATAACAATACAAAATTGTACCCACAGCAAATGAAAATCAAATTGCAGAATTGAACCAAACAGTTAAATGGACAGCAGACCAAATGAACCAAAACAGTTAACTGAGCACGACATTGTAGAATAGAAACATGTACTAGACGATAAGACAAATAACAAAACAAAGAATGCTTGAGAATAGTACTACGAAATGTAGCAATTGTTGGACCAAACTATTAACTGAACATTATATTTCAGAGGACCAAACTGTTAACTAAACATCAGATTGCATATTAACATTACAGAGGACAAATCACTAGAAGGCACTGGTGGTGGCCTCGAGAAAACAGCACGAACTGTATTTTAAAGTAGACAACCGCGTGGCGGTGTCGACGGTGGCCTCGAAGACAAGGTGCTCCTCCAAGATCTGGCGGTCAGCACACATGGCAACCATAGCAACCTTGTGCGTGTGTGCGGCCGCGATTTGCTTCTCCGCTGCCAGATGCTACTGAGGTCCACGTTATACTGCGTGCAAAATGGCTGTGGGTGGCGCTTAATTGGAGGACGGGGCCAGTGATTTCGGCGGAAGGTGTCGCGCAGTCGGTCGGGGCATGTGGGATGGGGAAGGAGGAGGATGGTGTGGGTGGGTTGTGGATTACCTGACCATATCGACGAGGCCACGCGGCAAGAAGAAAGGTCGGCGGCGAGGAGGCCGTGCAGCAAGAAGAAGGGTCGGTGGCGAGGAGGCGGCGCTGCAAGAAGAAGGGTCGCCGGCGAGGAGGCGGCGCTGCAAGAAGAAGGGTTACCTGCGAGGAGGCGGCGCTGCAAGAAGAAGGGTCGCCGGCGAGGAGGCGGCACTGCAAGAAGAAGGGTCGCCGGCGAGGAGGCTGAGCTGCCAGTAGCAGCAGTGAAGGTTTGAACTTCGAAAGCAAGGAGGAACAGTGGAAATGTGGCTTTTGGTGGGAGGGAGGGGGCGGGGAATAGATATTTCTGCGGTGGCAGAAAAATTTCGCTCGGTGCTGCGAGAAACTGGTGCGCAAGTGTGGTTCAACCGCGGGCGGTGGACTGTAGACGACGAAGCTTCCTGCCTAAGCCAGACAAGTCACTGCGCCAAGATATTTTATATCGCATCCCACAGGATTCTTGCTAGTAAACTGTTTGTGGTATACCTGATTTTTTCATTATGTTTTGAAAGACAAAATGGTGTTACGGAGGGAAAGGATGGTGTTTGAATTGCTAGAACATTTATCTACAGTGAACATGCAACTACATGAGTGTCATGTTTAAATTTGGAATTATTCCGGGTTCGTTTGGCATTTTTATGCATTAATTGAGTTTCTAGGCATTTAATGTGCATAATTCAAATTTGAACTACAAGCACATGCTCCAGTGCACCAAAGTTTGTTGAAAAATCACATGTGTGTCTTTGGGTGAATTTATAGGTCCCATGCAAGAATGGGAATGAAATTCAAACATCTGGGCGTCGTGGCTCGGCCGGGAACATTGAGAAACTTGGTTTTTAAATTCCTGTAAATTCAAAACTCGCCTGAAAATCATGAAACTTGGCATGGTGTCATTTCATGGCACCAACATGCTGTGGAAAAAAAATTGGCCGCATTTGGACAAGTTTTGGTATAAGCTTATTGCAAACCGGAGCTTCTCTCGAGAAGACTCGTGGTTCCCGAGGGGGGACGTGTCACCTTTGTGTGCGAAACGATATACGCTGACTCCCACCCTTTGATTTTTTACAGAGGTAACATAGAACTATATGAGTTTCGTGTTAAAATTTGGAATTATTCCGGGTTCGTTTGGCCTTTTTTATACATTAATTGAATTTCTGGGCATTTAATGTGCATAATTCAAATTTGAATTACAAGCACATGCTCCAATGCACCAAAGTTGGTTGAAAAATCACATGTGTGTCCTTGGGTGAATTTCTAGGTCCCATGCAAGAAATGGGAATGAAATTCAAACATCTGGGCGTCGTGGCTCGGCCGAAATTATTGAGAAACTTGGTTTTTTAATTCCCGTAAATCCAAAACACGCCTGAAAATCATGAAACTTGGCATGGTGTCATGACATGGCACCAACATGCTGTGGTAATTTTTTGGCCGAATTGGGACAAGCTTTGGTATAAGCTTCTTGTAAAACGGAGCTTCTCTCAAGAAGGCTCGTGGTTCTGAGAGGGAACGTGTCACCTTCGTGTGCGAAACGACATACACTGCCTTCTCCCGCCTTAATTTTTGGCAGCTTAGACCAAATAGGAGTTTCGTGCTAAATTTTGGAATTATTCCGGGTTCATTTGGCCTTTTTTATACATTAATTGAATTTCTGGGCATTTAATGTGCATAATTCAAATTTGAACTACAAGCACATGCTCCAGTGCACCAAAGTTGGTTGAAAAATCACGTGTGTATCCTTGGGTGAATTTCTAGGTCTCATGCAAGAAATGGGAATGGAATTCAAACATCTGGGCGTCGTGGCTCGGCCGGAAATATTGAGAAACTTGGTTTTTTAATTCCTGTAAATCCAAAACACGCCTGAAAATCATGAAACTTGGCATGGTGTCATGACATGGCACCAACATGTTGTGGTAAATTTTTTGGCCGAATTAGAACAAGCTTTGGTATAAGCTTCTTGCAAACCGGAGCTTCTCTCAAGAAGGCTCATGGTTTTGAGAGGGAACGTGTCTCCTCCGTGTGCGAAACGACATACATTGCCTTCTCCCGCCTTGATTTTTTTACACAGGCAGCTTAGACCAATTAGGAGTTTCGTGCTAAATTTTGGAATGATTTCGGGTTTGTTTGGCCTTTTTTATACATTAATTGATTTTCCAGGTATTTAATGCACATAATTCAAATTTGAAGTACAAGCACATGCTCCAGTGCGTAAAAGTTAGTTGGAAAATCATTTATGTGTACTTGGGCGAATTTCTAGGTCCCATGCAAGAAGTGGGAATAGAATCAAACGTCTGGGCGTCTTGGCTCGGCCGGAAACATCGAGAAACTTGGTTTTAAAATTCCCGTAAATCCAAAACTCACCTGAAAATCATGAAACTTGGCATGGTGTCATGACATGGCACCAACATGCTGTGGTAAATTTTTTGTCCGATTTGCGAAGGCGCCCACATTAACAATCAACAAAGTCATTTTGGAACAAGTGTTGTCACGTTACAAATCGGAAACACAAGTATTATTGAAACTGTGGCCGTTCTACTTACCATTTACGTGCCGCCACGCGTCCCCTTTTTTTATTGGCTAGGAGGTGCCGTGCGGGGTAGCTATTTGAGTATGGGAGGCGCGCGATTAGACCCCTGCGTGTGCTCATCGGGAGGAGAGCCCTTTGACCTCTATCCGCCGCCCACCTCCCTCCCAACGTCTCCATTAATGGCGCCCGAGCCCCTGTTTCATGGCGTGGCTATGTCTCACTCGACTGAGATTTAAGAGAGAAAAAAAATCTAAAAAGAAAGTTTTGCACGGATCTTGATGTAAGATCCGACGGACCTATATAGCATCGACTGCGACTTATAGCAAGACTGATGAATATAAGGACGATGACAGTGGATAATAATTGTCTTACATATTTAGGAAGATAATTAAAAAAGCCACATGCGGCAATGCCCGAAATACACAAGGGCAAAAGAAGAATGAAGACAACGATCTGGCTCGCTGATCTCTACTTTCTTGATGCGTTGCTGCAGGCCACGGGAACTAGTCTCCGCGGCGAGCGGCGATGAGCTCTTTAGTGTCCTCAAGACGCTGCTTGAGAGCATCCACGGATTCCTCCACCAGCCTTTGGCTCTCGATGCGGAGCATGGCATTCTCGTCCATAAGTTTCTTGATGATGACGGCGGTCCTCTGCAACAAGGCAGTGGTCTCCTCATGCTGCTTCGTCGTTCCGGCGATCTTCGCCCTCAGCAAGTCACGCTCGGTGCGGAGCTTCGCCTTGTCCTCCCCTTGTCCCCGGATGACGCTGGTAGCATTTTCAAATGAGGCATTCATCTCGTCCTGCTGCTTCATCGAGTCGGAGATCCGACCCATCAGGTCATCGAGCATAGCGCGCATGCGCCTGTGAGAGTCCTCGCCTGCCCGCGAGACATTTTTCCAAGCCGCTGCGGCGCGGGAGGACATCTCTGCTGCATTCGCGGCGCGGCGGGACATCTCTACTGCTTCTCCGGCACGGCCGGACCAGTCTGCTGCATCGACGGTGCGGCGGGACCTTTGTGCTGCTTCGGTGGCGCGGCGGGACCTCTGTGCTGCTACGGCCGCACGGCGGGATATGTTGGCTGCTTTAGCGGCGAGGCAGGACATCTCTCGTGCTTCCGCTTCCATGCTCGCCTCTCCCTGGTAGTAATCTCTCGACCCAGAACTCACGCTGGCCATGGCAGATGCAAGGGAACAACGATGAATGACTTGTTTGTTTTTGTGGATGAGGAGTTGAGGAGGAATGTGCAGTCATCTTGGAGTAGTAGTATTTATAACCGAGTACTAATACGCTCCTAAGTGGGAAACCGTTTAGGTTTTGATCGGTGTGAACAGGTTTGCAATTAAATATAGCGTGGTAGTAATTTGGAATGTGACGGGACGCATGCTCAAAATTTATTGATGGTTCTATAATTTCTAAGTGCGGCACTATTCCCGGACGGCGTAACGTGGGCACGCTTTCTCGGCCGCGTACGTGGCGTTTGCACCATAGGGTGCACCGCAATAGGCGATGCCAGAACACGTCTTGTTCCAACAACCGTGCGCGCTCGTTATTACCATCGCGCACACTTCTTTTAATTAGAATGTGTGCCCGTCTAGCGCACACATATTGATCTGTCTAACTGTTTCTGTTTGTTGTGGCTAATCGCAAACAGTTCATCCGTGTGAAGTGTATGCCGTCAATCGCAGACACGTTGATCTGGCTGACCGTTTCTGTTGTGTTGCCTAATCGCAAATAGTTCATCCGTCTGAAGTGTATGCCCTCAATCGCACACACCTTCATCTGGTTGCCCAATTCTGTTGTTCTGTGCTACTTCTTGAGCTTGTGTTGGTTTTTCCCTTGAAGAGGAAAGGGTGATGCAGCAAAGTAGAGATAAGTATTTCCCTCAATTTGAGAACCAAGGTATCAATCCAGTAGGAGACAACGCACAAATCACCGAATACCTACACAACCAATAAAACAACTTGCACCCAACACGATAAAGGGGTTGTCAATCCCTTCATGGTTATTTGCAAAAGTGAGATCTGAAAGAGATAGATAAACGATAAAGTAAATATTTTTGGTATTTTTGGTTTATAGATCGGAAAGTAAAAGATTGCAAAATAGTAGATCGGAAACTTGTATGATGGAAAATAGAAACTTATATGATGGAAAATAGACTCGGGGGCCATAGGTTTCACTAGAGGCTTCTCTCAAGATAGAAAATAATACGGTGGGTGAACAAATTACTGCCGAGCAATTGATAGAAAAGCGCAAAGTTATGACGATATCTAAGGCAATGATCTTGAATATAGGCATCACGTCCGTGTCAAGTAGACCGAAACGATTCTGCATCTACTACTATTACTCCACACATCGATCGCTATCCAGCATGCATCTAGAGTATTAAGTTCATAAAGAACGGAGTAACGCATTAAGTAAGATGACATGATGTAGAGGAATTAACTCAAGCAATGTGATGAAAACCCCATCTTTTTATCCTCAATGGCAACAATACAATATGTGCCTTGCTGCCCCTACTGTCACTGGGAAAGGACACCGCAAGATTGAACCCAAAGCTAAGCACTTCTCCCATTGCAAGAAAAACCAATCAAGTTGGCCAAACCAAACCGATAGTTCGAAGAGAATTACAAAGATATCAAATCATGCATAAAAGAATTCAGAGAAGATTCAAATAATATTCATAGATAAGCTGATCATAAATCCATAATTCATCTGATCTCGGCAAACACACCGCAAAAAAGTATTACATCGAATAGATCTCCAAGAACATCGAGGAGAACATGGTATTGAGAATCAAAGAGAGAGAAAAAGCCATCTAGCTACTAGCTATAGACCCGTAGGTCTATGGTAAACTACTCACGCTTCATCAGAAGGGCAATAGAGTTGATGTAGAAGCCCTCCGTGATCGAATCCCCCTCCGTCAGGGTGCCGGAAAAGGTCCCTAGATGGGATCTCACGGGTACGAAGGTTGCGGCGGTGGAAAAGTGTTTTTGTGGATGCCTCTGGTGGTTTGGGGATATTTGGGAATATATAGCCGAAAGAATTAGGTCAGGAGGTGCACGGGGGGCCCACAAGGGTGGGGGCGCGCCCTCCGTCCTTGTGGCCGCCTCGTGGCTCCTCTGACTTCATCTCCAAGTCTCCTGGTTGTCTTCTGGTCCAAGAAAAATCATCGCGAAAGTTTCATTCCGTTTGGACTCCGTTTGGTATTCCTTTTCTGCGAAACTCAAAAACAAGGAAAAAAACAGGAACTGGCACTGGGCTCTAGGTTAATAGGTTAGTCCCAAAAATAATATAAAATAGCATATTAATGCATATAAAACATCCAAAATAGATAATATAATAGCATGGAACGATCAAAAATTATAGATACGTTGGAGACGTATCAAGCATCCCCAAGCTTAATTCCTGCTCGTCCTCGAGTATGCAAATGATAAAAATAGAATTTTTGATGTGGAATGCTACCTAACATATTTATCCATGTAATTTTCTTTATTGTGGCATGAATGTTCAGATCCATAAGAATCAAAACAAAAGTTTAATATTGACATAAAAACAATAATACTTCAAGCATACTAACAAGGCAATTATGTCTTCTCAAAGTAATGTGGCCAAAGAAAGCTTATCCCTACAAAATCATATAGTCTGGCTATGCTCCATCTTCATCACACAAAATATTCAAATCATGCACAACCCTGATGACAAGCCAAGCAATTGTTTCATACTTTTGACATTCTCAAACTTTTTCAACTTTCACGCAATACATGAGCGTGAGCCATGGACATAGCACTATAGGTGGAATAGAATATGGTGGTTGTGGAGAAGACAAAAAGAGGGAGATAGTCTCACATCAACTAGGCGTATCAACGGGCTATGGAGATGCCCATCAATAGATATCAATGTGAGTGAGTAGGGATTGCCATGCAACGGATGCACTAGAGCTATAAGTTTATGAAAGCTCAAAAGGAAAACTAAGTGGGTGTGCATCCAACTTGCTTGCTCATGAAGACCTAGGGCAATTTGAGGAAGCCCATCATTGGAATATACAAGCCAAGTTCTATAATGAAAAATTCCCACTAGTATATGAAAGTGACAACATCGGAGACTCTCTATCATGAAGATCATGCTGCTACTTTGAAGCACAAGTGTGGTAAAAGGATAGTAACATTGCCCCTTCTCTCTTTTTCTCTCATTTTTTTTGGGCCTTCCTTTTTTTTGGCCTTTTCTTTCTCCCTTTTTTTTATTTCCTCACATGGGACAATGCTCTAATAATGAAGATCATCACACTTTTATTTACTTACAACTTGAAAATTACAACTTGATACTAGAACAAAATATGACTCTATATGAATGCCTCCGGCAGTGTACCGGGATGTGCAATGAATCAAGAGTGACATGTATGAAAAAATTATGAATGGTGGCTTTGCCACAAATACGATGTCAACTACATGATCATGCAAAGCAATATGACAATGATGTTGCGTGTCATAATAAACGGAACGGTGGAAAGTTGCATGGCAATATATCTCGGAATGGCTATGGAAATGCCATAATAGGTAGGTATGGTGGCTGTTTTTAGGAAGGTATATGGTGGGTGTATGGTACCGGCGAAAGTTGCGCAGTACTAGAGAGGCTAGCAATGGTGGAAGGGTGAGAGTGCGTATAATCCATGGACTCAACATTAGTCATAAAGAACTCACATACTTATTGCAAAAATCTATTAGTCATCGAAACAAAGTACTACGCGCATGCTCCTAGGGGGATAGATTGATAGGAAAAGACCATCGCTCGTCCCCGACTGCCACTCATAAGGAAGACAATCAAAAAATACCTCATGCTCCAACTTCGTTACATAACGGTTCACCATACGTGCATGCTACGGGACTCACAAACCTTAACACAAGTATTTCTCAAATTCACAACTACTCACTAGCATGACTCTAATAGCACCATCTTCATATCTCAAAACAATCATAAGGAATCAAACTTCTCATAGTATTCAATGCACTTTATATGAAAGTTTTTATTATATCCCTCTTGGATGCCTATCATATTAGGACTAAATTTATAACCAAAGCAAATTACCATGCTGTTTAGAGACTCTCAAAATAATATAAGTGAAGCATGAGAGTTCATTAATTTCTATAAAATAAAACCACCGCCGTGCTCTAAAAAGATATAAGTGAAGCACTAGAGCAAAATTGCCTAGCTCAAAAGATATAAGTGAAGCACAAAGAGTATTCTAATAAATCACGATTCATGCGTGTCCCTCTCAAAAGGTGTGTACAACAAGGATGATTGTGGCAAACTAAAAAGCAAAGACTCAAATCATACAAGACGCTCCAAGCAAAACACATATCATGTGGTGAATAAAAATATAGCCTCAAGTAAAGTTACCGATAGACGAAGACGAAAGAGGGGATGCCTTTTGGGGCATCCCCAAGCTTAGGCTTTTGGTTGTCCTTGAATATTACCTTGGGGTGCCTTGGGCATCCCCAAGCTTAGGCTCTTGCCACTCCTTATTCCATAGTCCATCAAATCCTTACCCAAAACTTGAAAACTTCACAACACAAAACTCAACAGAAAATCTCATAAGCTCCGTTAGTATAAGAAAATAAATCACCACTTTTGGTACTGTTGTGAAATCATTCTTTATTTATATTGGTGTAATATCTACTGTATTCCAACTTTTCCATGGTTCATACCCCCCGATACTACCCATAGATTCATCAAAATAAGCAAACGACACAAAGAAAACAGAATCTGCCAAAAACAGAACAGTCTGTAGTAATCAGAGAACTTCGAATACTTCTGTAACTCCAAAAATTCAGAAAAATTAGGAAAACCTGGGAAATTTGTGTACCAATCTTGTTCAAAAAGAATCAGATTAAAAGCACGCTTCTTTGAATTATAAAAATTATTTTCCTGGGCGCAAAAGTTTCTGCTTTTCAGCAAGATCAAAACAACTATCACCGTAAGCCATCCCAAAGGTCTTACTTGGCACAAACACTAATTAAAACACAAAAACACATCTAACCAGAGGCTATATGAATTATTTATTGCAAAACAGAACCAAAAAAGCAAAAAACAAAAATAAAATTGGGTTGCCTCCCAACAAGCGCTATTGTTTAACGCCCTTAGCTAGGCATAAAAACACGAATAGATCTAGGTATTGTCATCTTTGGTATGCAATCCATAAGTGGCTCTCATAATAGATTCATAAGGTAATTTAATTTTCTTCTTGGAAAGTGTTCCATGCCCTTCCTTAATGGAAATTGAAATCTAATATTTCCTTCTTTCACATCAATAATTGCACCAATCGTTCTAAGGAAAGGTCTAC
Organism: Thinopyrum elongatum; assembly: GCA_011799875.1. Taxonomy (NCBI): domain Eukaryota; kingdom Viridiplantae; phylum Streptophyta; class Magnoliopsida; order Poales; family Poaceae; genus Thinopyrum; species Thinopyrum elongatum. The sequence goes on along the minus strand of CM022303.1, from coordinate 267,135,279 downwards.
CAAGAATAATAGGACATGTAGGATTGCAATCTATATCAAGAACAATGAAATCTATGAGCACATAATTCCTATTTGCAACAATAAGAACATCATTAATCCTTCCCATAGGTTTCTTAATAGTGGAATCCGCAAGATGCAAATTTAAAGAACAATCATCAAATTCACGGAAACCTAACACATCACATAAAGTTTTTGGAATCGTGGAAACACTAGCACCCAAATCACACAAAGCATGGCACTCATAATATTTAATCTTAATCTTAATAGTAGGTTCCCACTCATCATAAAGTTTTCTAGGGATAGAAACTTCCAATTCAAGCTTTTCTTCAAAAGATTGCATCATAGCATCAACGATATGTTTAGTAAAAACTTTGTTTTGATTATAAGCATGAGGAGAATTCAACATGGATTGCAACAAGGAAATACAATCTATTAAAGAACAATTATCATAATTAAATTTCTTGAAATCCAAAAGAGTGGGTTCATTGCTACTTAAAGTTTTGACCTCTCCAATCCCACTTTTATCAATTTTTGCATCAAGATCTAAAAACTCCGAATCATTGGGACACCTTTTAACTAAAGTTGACTCATCTCCAGTCCCATATTTATCAAGATTTATATTGTAAAACAAAGATTCAATAGGAGTCACATCAATCACTTTAAGATCTTCATCATTATTTTCACGGAAACTAGAAGAACATGTTTTTACAAACCAATCTTTTTTAGCACGCATCTTAGCGGTTCTTTCTTTGCACTCATCAATTGATATCTTGCTTGGGTGGAATAGATCTAAGTTTCAAAGAGTCAATATCAAGAGAAATTATATCCACGTTCCTAGCCAAATCATCAATCTTAAGCAATTTTTCTTCAATCAAAGCATTGAAATTATTTTGTGAACTCATAAATTCTTTAACACTATTCTCAAAATCAGAGGGCATCTTATTATAATTTCCATAAGAATTGTTGTAGGAATTACCATAATTATTAGAGGAATTACTAGGAAATGGCCTAGGATTAAAATTACCTCTATACGCGTTATTACCAAAATTGTTCCTACCAACAAAATTCACATCCATAGATTCATGATTATTTTCAATCAAAGTAGACAAAGGCATATCATTAGGATCCAAAGAAGCACTCTTGCTAGCAAATAATTTCATAAGCTCATCCATCTTTCGACTCAAAACATTAATCTCTTTATCCGCATGCACTTTTTTACTAGTGGAAGATCTTTCGGTATGCCATTGAGAATAATTGATCATAATATTATCTAGAAGTTTAGTAGCTTCTCCTAGAGTAATTTCCATAAAAGTACCCCCCGCGGCCGAATCTAAAAGATTTCTAGAAGCAAAATTCAATCCGGCATAATTTTTTTGTATAATCATCCACAAATTCAAACCATGAGTAGGGCAATTTCGTATCATCAATTTCATCCTCTCCCAAGATTGTGCAACATGTTCATGATCAAGTTGCTTAAAATTCATAATATCGTTCCTAAGGGAGATGATCTTAGCGGGAGGAAAATACTTGGAAATAAAAGCATCTTTACACTTATTCCATGAATCAATACTATTTTTAGGCAAAGATGAAAACCAAGTTTTAGCACGATCTCGAAGTGAGAACGGAAATAGCTTCAATTTAACAATATCATTATCCACATCTTTTTTCTTTTGCATATCACACAAATTAACGAAATTATTTAGATGGGACGCGGCATCTTCACTAGGAAGGCCAGAAAATTGATCTTTCATAACAAGATTCAGCAAAGCGGCATTAATTTCACAAGATTCCGCACTAGTGGCGGGAGCAATCGGAGTACTAATAAGATCATTGTTATTGGTGTTGGAAAAGTTACACAATTTGGTATTCTCTTGAGCCATCGTGACAAAGCAAGCAATCCAACACACGAGCACACAAGGAGCAAACGAGCAAACCGAAAACGAACGAAGAAGACGAACGGAAGAGGGGCGAAGAAAAGGCAAATCTTTTTCGAAAATCATTTTAGAAGTGGGGGAGAGGAAAATGAGAGGCAAATGGCGAATAATGTAATGCAAGTGATGAGAGTTTATGATGGGTACTTGGTATGTCTTGACTTGGTGTAGATCTCCCCGGCAATGGCGCCAGAAATTCTTCCTGCTACTTCTTGAGCTTGCGTTGGTTTTTCCCTTGAAGAGGAAAGGGTGATGCAGCAAAGTAGAGATAAGTATTTCCCTCAGTTTGAGAACCAAGGTATCAATCCAGTAGGAGACAACGCACAAATCACCGAATACCTGCACAAACAATCAAACAACTTGCACCCAACGCGATAAAGGGGTTGTCAATCCCTTCACGGTTATTTACAAAAGTGAGATCTGATAGAGATAGATAAACAATAAAGTAAATATTTTTGGTATTTTTGGTTTATAGATCGGAAAGTAAAAGATTGCAAAATAGTAGATCTGAAACTTGTATGATGGAAAATAGAAACTTATATGATGGAAAATAGACCCGGGGGCCATAGGTTTCACTAGAGGCTTCTCTCAAGATAGAAAATAATACGGTGGGTGAACAAATTACTGCCGAGCAATTGATAGAAAAGCGCAAAGTTATGACGATATCTAAGGCAATGATCATGAATATAGGCATCACGTCCGTGTCAAGTAAACCAAAACGATTCTGCATCTACTACTATTACTCCACACATCGACCGCTATCCAGCATGCATCTAGAGTATTAAGTTCATAAAGAACGGAGTAACGAATTAAGTAAGATGACATTGTAGAGGAATTAACTCAAGCAATATGATGAAAACCCCATCCTTTTATCCTCGATGGCAACAATACAATATGTGCCTTGCTGCCCCTACTGTCACTGGGAAAGGACACCTCAAGATTGAACCCAAAGCTAAGCACTTCTCCCATTGCAAGAAAAACCAATCTAGTTGGCCAAACCAGACCGATAGTTCGAAGAGAATTACAAAGATATCAAATCATGCATAAAAGAATTCAGAGAACATTCAAATAATATTCATAGATAAGCTGATCATAAATCCACAATTCATCGGATCTAGGCAAACACACCGCAAAAAAGTATTACATCGAATAGATCTCCAAGAACATCGAGGAGAACATGGTATTGAGAATCAAAGAGAGAGAAAAAGCCATGTAGCTACTAGCTATGGACCCGTAGGTCTGTGGTAAACTACTCATGCTTGATCGGAAGGGCAATAGAGTTGATGTAGAAGCCCTCCATGATCGAATCCTCCTCCGTCAGGGTGCCGAAAAAGGTCCCTAGATGGGATCTCATGGGTACAGAAGGTTGCGGCGGTGGAAAAGTGTTTTCGTGGATGCCTCTGGTGGTTTGGGGATATTTGGGAATATATAGGCGAAAGAATTAGGTCAGGAGGTGCACGGGGGGCCCACAAGGGTGGGGGGCGCGCCCTCCGTCCTTGTGGCCGCCTCGTGCCTCCTCCGACTTCATCTCCAAGTTTCCTGGTTGTCTTCTGGTCCAAGAAAAATCATCGCGAAGGTTTCATTCCGTTTGGACTCCGTTTGGTATTCCTTTTCTGCGAAACTCAAAAACAAGGAAAAAACAGGAACTGGCACTGGGCTCTAGGTTAATAGGTTAGTCCCAAAAATAATATAAAATAGCATATTAATGCATATAAAACATCCAAAATAGATAATATAATATCATGGAACAATAAAAAATTATAGATACGTTGGAGACGTATCATTCCGCCTCATCACAAACAGTTAATCCGACTGAGCTGTATGCCGTATATCGCACACGGCTTCATTTGGCTGCCCATTTTTGTTCTTCTTCCTCATCGCAAACAGTTCATTGAACTGAACCGTATGCCCTGCATCACACACGCAACTAAAATATGAACCGTGTTTGATGTGTCCGCCATCGCAAACATTTTGCATCTTTTTTGACGTTTTTTTACATCATCGTTTGCGATTAATGCATCGCACACAGTTTCGTCGAAGGGTCTCTGATTGTAGTGTCGCGTTAGCAGCATCCTGCAGTAGTGTTACCACCAACGTCTTATTTTGATTCGGCGGTATTATGGGATGAAGTGGCTCGGACCAACCTTACATGTCCACGCACATGAGACCGGTTCCACCGACTGACATGCAACTAGTTTTGCATAAAGGTGGCTGGCGGGTGTCTGTTTCTCCTACTTTAGTTGAATCGAATTTGACTACAGCCGGTTCTTGAAGAAGGTTAAAATAGAAAAATTGATAATCACCATTGTGGTTTTTGCGTAGGTAAGAACGGTTCTTGCTAGAAGCCCGTAGTAGCTACGTAAAACTTGCAACAACAAAGTAGAGGACGTCTAACTTGTTTTTGCAGGGCATGGTGTGATTTGACATGGTCAAGACATGATGTGATATACGTTGTTGTAAGAGATGATCATGTTTTGTAATATCGACAACCGGCAGGAGCCTTAGGGTTGTCTCTTAATTATTGTATGAAATGCAATTGCCATGTAATTGCTTTACTTTATCGGTATGCATTAGCAATAGTTGTAGAAGCAATAGTTGGCGAGACGACCCCGACGCAATGATGGAGATCAAGGTGTCGAGCTGGTGATGATGGAGATCATGACGATGCTTTGGAGATGGAGATCAAAAGCACAAGATGATGATGGCCATATCATGTCACATATTTTGATTGCATGTGATGTTTATCATTTATGCATCTTATTTTGCTTAGAATGGTGGTAGCATTATAAGATGATCCCTTCACTAAATTTCAAGATAAAAGTGTTCTCCCCGAGTATGCACCGTTGCCAAAGTTCGTCGTTTCGAAGCACCTCGTGATGATCGGGTGTGATAGACTCTACGTTCACATACAACAGGTGTAAGACAGTTTTGCACATGCAGAATACTTGGGTTAAACTTGACGAGCCTAGCATGTACAGACATGGTTTCGAAACACTGGAGACCGAAAGGTCGAACATGAGTCATATAGTAGATATGATCAACATAGAGATGTTCACCATTGACGACTACCCCATCTCATGTGATGATCGGACATGGGTTAGTTGATTTGGATCATGTATCACTTAGATAACTTGAGGGATGTTTATTTAAGTGGGAGTTCATTAGTAATTTGATTAATTGAACTTAATTTATCATGAACTTAGTCGTGATAGTTTTGCATATCTATGTTGTAGATCAATGGCCCGAGCTACCGTTCCCCTGAATTTTAATGTGTTCCTAGAGAAAGCTAAGTTGAAAGATGATGGTAGAAACTACACAGACTGGGTCCGTAACTTGAGGATTATCCTCATTGCTGCACAAAAGAATTATGTCCTTCATGCACCACTAGGTGACAAGCCCGCTCCCGCTAATCTAGACGTTGTGAACGCCTGGCAAACGCGGTCTGATGACTACTCGATAGTTCAGTGTGCCATGCTTTACGGCTTAGAACCGGGACTTCAAAGACGTTTTGAACGTCATGGAGCATATGAGATGTTCCAAGAGTTGAAGTTAATATTTCAAGCAAATGCCCGGGTTGAGAGATATGAAGTCTCCAACAAGTTCTATAGCTGCAAGATGGAGGAGAATAGTTCTGTCAGTGAACACATACTCAAAATGTCTGGGTATCATAACCACTTGACTCAGCTGGGAGTTGATCTTCCAGTTGATAGTGTTATTGACAGAGTTCTTCAGTCAGTGCCACCAAGCTACAAAGGCTTCATGATGAACTATAATATGCAAGGGATGAATAAAACAATTCCTGAGCTCTTCGCAATGATTAAGGCTGTGGAGGTAGAAATCAAGAAGGAGCATCAAGTGTTGATGGTTAACAAGACCACTAGTTTTAAGAAAAAGGGCAAGGAAAGAAAGGGAACTTCAAAAAGAATGGCAAGCAAGTTGCCACTCCCGAGAAGAAGCCCAAAGCTGGACTCAAGCCTGAAACTGAGTGCTTCTACTGCAAAGAGAATGGTCACTGGAAGCGGAACTGCCCCAAATACTTGGCGGATAAGAAGGATGGCAAAGTGAACAAGGTATATTTGATATACATGTTATTGATGTGTACCTTACTAATGCTCGTAGAAGCGCCTGGGTATTTGATACTGGTTCGGTTGCTCATATTTGTAACTCGAAACAGGAGCTGCAGAATAAACAAAGATTGGCTAAGGATGAGGTGACGATGCGCGTCGGGAATGGTTCCAAGGTCGATGTGATCGTCGTTGGCACGCTACTTGTACATCTACCTTTAGGATTAGTTTTAGACCTCAATAATTGTTATTTGGTGCCCGCTTTGAGCATGAACATTATATCTGGATCTTGTTTATTGCGAGACGGTTATTCATTTAAATCGGAGAATAATGGTTGTTCTATTTATATGAGTAATATCTTTTATGTTCATGCACCCTTGATGAGTGGTCTATTCTTGTTCAATCTCGATCGTAGTGATACACATATTCATAATATTGATGCCAAAAGATGCAAAGTTGATAATGATAGTGCAACATACTTGTGGCACTGCCGTTTAGGTCATATTGGTGTAAAGCGCATGAAGAAACTCCATACGGATGGACTTTTGGAATCACTTGATTATGAATCATTTGATACTTGCGAACCATGCCTCATGGGCAAGATGACTAAAACTCCGTTCTCCAGAACAATGGAGTGAGCTAATGACTTATTGGAAATAATACATACTGATGTATGCGGTCCGATGAGTGTTGAAGCACGCGACGGGTATCGTTATCTTCTGACCTTCACAGATGATTTGAGTAGGTATGGGTATATCTACTTGATGAAACACAAATCTGAAACATTTGAAAAGTTCAAAGAATTCCAGAATGAAGTGGAGAATCATCGTAACAAGAAAATAAAGTTTCTATGATCTGATCGCGGAGGCGAATATTTGAGTTATGAGTTTGGCCTTCATTTAAAACAACGTGGAATTGTTTCACAACTCACACCACCTGGAACACCACAGCGTAATGGTGTGTCCGAACATCGTAACCGTACTTTATTAGATATGGTGCGATCTATGATGTCTCTTACTGATTTACCACAATCGTTTTGGGGTTATGCATTAGAGACAGCCGCATTCATGTTAAATAGGGCACCGTCTAAATCCGTTGAGACGACACCGTATGAACTATGGTTTGGCAAGAAACCTAAACTGTCGTTTCTTAAATTTTGGGGATGCGATGCTTATGTCAAAAGGCTTCAGCCTGATAAGCTCGAACCTAAATCAAAGAAGTGCGTCTTCATAGGATACCCTAAAGAAACTATTGGGTACACCTTCTACCACAGATCCAAAGGCAAGATCTTTGTTGCTAAGAATGGGTCCTTTCTAGAGAAGGAGTTTCTCTCGAAAGAATGATACGTCCATTTTGCATCATGTTTTGCTACTGTATTTATAATGTTTTTATGCATAATAATGCTTTTGGGAGTAATTCTAATGCCTTTTCTCTCATAATATGCAAGGTCTACACAAAAAGGGAGAATACCGGCAGCTGGAATTCTGGACCTGAAAAAGCACGTCAGAGCCACCTATTCTGCACAACTCCAAATAAGCTGAAACTTCACGAAGATTTTTTATGGATTATTTAAGAATTATTGGAGCAAATAACTACCAGAGGGGGCCCACCAGGTGGGCACAACCCACCTGGGCGCGCCAGGGAGCCCAGACGCGCCCTGGTGGGTTGTGCCCTCCTCGGCCCATCTTCGGTGCCCCTCTTCTGGTATATAAGTCATTTTGACCTAGAAAAAATAAGAAGACGACTTTCGGGATGAAGCGCCGCCGTCTCGAGGCGGAACTTGGGCAGGAGCACTTTTGCCCTCCGACGGAGCGATTCCGCCGGGGGAACTTTCCTCCCGGAGGGGGAAATCATCGTCTTCATTATCACCAACAACTCTCCCATCTTGGGGAGGGCAATCTCCATCAACATCTTCAACAGCACCATCTCCTCTCAAACCCTAGTTCATCTCTTGTGTTCAATCTTTGTATCGAAACCTTAGATTGGTGCTTGTGGGTGACTAGTAGTGTTGATTACATCTTGTAGTTGATTACTATATGGTTTATTTGGTGGAAGATTATATGTTCAGATCCATTATGCTATTTAATACCCCTCTGATCTTGAGCATGATTATCATTTGTGAGTAGTTAATTTTGTTCTTGAGGTCACGGGAGAAATCGTGTTGCAAGTAATCATGTGAACTTGATATGTGTTCGATATTTTGATGATATGTATGTTGTGATTCCCTTAGTGGTGTCATGTGAACGTCGACTACATGGCACTTCATCTTATTAGGGCCTAAGGGAATGAATTGTGGAGTAGTTATTAGATGATGGGTTGTGAGAGTGACAGAAGCTTAAACCCTAGTTTATGCGCTGCTTCGTAAGGGACTGATTTGGATCCAAAAGTTTAATGCTATGGTTAGATTTTATCTTAATACTTTTCTCATAGTTGCGGATGCTTGCGAGGGGGTTAATCATAAGTAGGAGGTTTGTTCAAGTAAGAACATCACCTAAGCACCGGTCCACCCACATATCAAATTATCAAAGTAGCGAACACGAATCAAACCAAGATGATGAAAGTGACATGATGAAATTCCCGTGTACCCTCAAGAACACTTTGCTTATCGTAAGAGACCGTTTTGGCCTATCCTTTGCCACAAAAGGATTGAGCTACCTTGCTGCATACTATTTACCATTACTGTTACTTGCTCGTTACAAATTATCTTGCTATCAAACTACTCGTTACTTATAATTTCAGTGCTTGCAGAGAATACCTTGCTGAAAACCACTTGTCATTTCCTTCTGCTCCTCGTTGGGTTTGACACTCTTACTTATCGAAAGGACTACAATTGATCCCCTATACTTGTGGGTCATCAAGGCTCTTTTCTGGCGTCGTTGCCGGGGAGTGAAGCGCTCTTGGTAAGTGGAAATCGGTAAGGAAAAATTATTACTACTTGCTGAAATTTATTGTCACTTGTTACTATGGAGAATCATCCTTTGAGGGGTTTGTTCGGGGTATCTTCACCTCGAATGGAACCACAATTAGTTGCCCCTCAACGTACTACACCTACTAAAAATATTGGTTATGAAATTACTTTGCGTATGATAGAAAAACTGCTAGCTAATCCTTATGCAGGAGATGGAACCGAACATCCTGATATGTACTTGATATATGTGGATGAAATTTGTGGATTATTTAAGCTTGCAGGTTTACCCGAAGATGAAGCTAAGAATAAGGTTTTCCCTTTATCTTTGAAGGGAAAAGCATTGGCATGGTATAGGCTATGCGATGATATTGGATCTTGGAATTGGAATCGACTGAAATTGGAATTTCACCAAAAATTTTATCCTATGCATCTAGTTCATCGTGATCGGAATTATATATATAATTTTTGGCCTCGTGAAGGAGAAAGTATCGCTCTAGCGTGGGGGAGGCTTAAGTCAATGTTATATTCATGCCCCAATCATGAGCTCTCAAGGGAAATTATCATTCAGAATTTTTATGCACGACTTTCTCATGATGATCGATCCATGCTCGATACTTCTTGTACTGGTTCTTTTATGAAGAATACTATTGAATTCAGGTGGGATCTTTTAGAAATAATTAAACGCAACTCTGAAGATTGGGAACTCGATGAAGGTAAAGAGTCAGGTATTAAGCTTGAATTTGATTGTGTTAAATCTTTTATGAATACCGATGCTTTTCAAAAGTTTAGCACTAAATATGGACTTGACTCTGAGATAGTAGCCTCTTTCTGTGAATCATTTGCTACTCATGTTGATCTCCCTAAGGAGAAGTGGTTTAAATATCACCCACCTATTCAAGAAGAAATTAAAGGACCCGGCATAGCTAAAGATGAAACTATCATTTACAATGTTGACCCAGTTGTTCCTACTGCTTATATTGAAAACCACCTTTCCCTGTTAGGATAAAGGAACATGCTAAGGTTTCAACTGTGGTCAATAAATGCTATATTAGAGCACCTAAACCTGCTGAACAAATCAAGGTAGAACCTAGTGTTGCTATAGTTAAAGATCTCCTGGTCGAAAATATTGATGGGCATGTTATTTACTTCTGTGATGAAGCTGCTAGAATTGCCAAACCAGATGAAAAGGATAAACATAGACCTGTTGTTGGCATGCCTGTTGTCTCAGTTAAAATAGGAGATCATTGTTACCATGGTTTATGTGATTTAGGTGCTAGCGTGATTGCTATTCCCTTTACCTTATATCAACAAATTATGAATGACATAGCACCCGCTGAAATAGAAGATATAGATGTTACTATTAAGCTTGCTAATAGAGACACCATCACACCACTTGGGATTGTTAGAGACGTTGAAGTCTTGTGTTGGAAAATAAAATATCCTACTGATTTTCTAGTTCCTGGTTCCCCACAAGATGACTTTTGTCCCATTATCTTTGGTAGACCTTTCTTGAACACCGTTAATGCTAAAATAGATTGCGAGAAACAAATCGCCGGTGTTAGTTTTGGTGATGAATCTCATGAGTTTAATTTTTCTAAGTTTAGTAGAAAACATCATAAGAAGGAATTGCCTAGTAAGGATGAAATAATTGGTCTTGCTTCTATTGCTGTGCCTCCTACTGATCCACTAGAACAATATTTGCTAGACCATGAAAATGATATGCATATGCATGAAAGAAATGAAATAGATAAATTTTTCTTTGAACAACGACCTCTGCTTAAACACAATTTGCCTATTAAAACTCTAGGAGGTCCTCCTCCACCTAAAATTGATCCTATGTTTGAATTAAAACAATTGCCAGACACTTTGAGATATGCTTATCTTGATGAGAAAAAGATATATCCTGTTCTTATCAGTGCTAACCTTTCAGAACATGAAGAAGAAAGATTATTGAAAATTCTGAAGAAGCACCGAGCTGCTATTGGATATACTCTTGATGATCTTAAGGGCATTAGTCCCACTCTCTGTCAGCACAAAATTAATATCGAGCCTGATGCTAAACCCGTTGTTGATCATCAACGGCGATTGAATCCTAAAATGAAAGAAGTGGTAAGAACTAAGGTATTAAAGCTTCTGGAAGCAGGTATAATCTATCCCATAGCTGATAGTAGATGGGTAAGTCCCGTTCATTGTGTCCCTAAGAAAGGAGGTATTACCGTTGTTCCAAATGATAAATATGAACTTATTCCACAAAGAATTGTTACTGGCTATAGAATGGTAATTGATTTTAGAAAATTAAATAAAGCAACTAGGAAAGATCATTACCCTTTGCCTTTTATTGATCAAATGCTAGAAAGACTATCTAAGCACACACACTTTTGTTTTCTTGATGGATATTCTGGTTTTTCTCAAATACCTATTTCACAACCTGATCAAGAGAAAACCACCTTTACTTGTCCTTTTGGAACTTATGCTTATAGACGTATGCCTTTTGGTTTATGTAATGCACCTGCTACCTTTCAAAGATGCATGACTGCCATATTCTCTGATTTTTGTGAAAAGACTGTTGAGGTTTTCATGGATGATTTTTCCGTTTACGGAACTTCTTTTGATGATTGCTTAAGCAACCTTGATCGAGTTTTGCAGAGATGTGAGCAAAGTAATCTTGTCTTGAATTGGGAGAAGTGTATAAAATTTCTGAACGAGGTATTGAAGTGGATAAATCTAAAGTTGATGCAATTGAGAAAATGCCATGTCCTAGAGATATCAAAGGTATTTGTAGTTTCCTTGGTCATGCTGGTTTCTATAGGAGATTTATTAAAGACTTCTCTAAAATTTCTAGGCCTCTTACATATCTTTTACAAAAGGATGTTCCATTTGTTTTTTATGATGATTGTGTAGAAGCCTTTGAAACACTTAAGAAAGCCTTGACTACCGCACCTATTGTTCAACCACCTGATTGGAACTTGCCCTTTGAAATTATGTGTGATGCTAGTGATTATGCTGTTGGTGCTGTTCTAGGACAAAGAGTTGATAAGAAACTAAATGTTAGTCATTATGCTAGCAAAACTCTAGATAGTGCCCAAAGAAATTATGCTACTACTGAAAAAGAATTTTTAGCAGTTGTGTTTGCTTGTGACAAATTCAGATCTTACATTGTTGATTCTAAAGTAATTGTTCACACTGATCATGCTGCTATAAAATATCTTATGGAAAAGAAAGATGCTAAACCTAGACTCATTAGATGGGTTCTCTTGCTTCAAGAATTTGATTTACATATAACTGATAGAAAAGGAGCTGAGAACCCCATAGCTGATAACTTGTCTAGGTTAGAAAATATCCTTGATGACTCACAACCTATTAATGATAGCTTTCCTGATGAACAACTAGCTGCAATAAATGTTTCCCATAGCACTCCTTGGTATGTGATACGTCTCCAACGTATCTATAATTTTTTATTGTTCCATGCTATTATATTATCCATCTTGGATGTTTTATATGCATTTATATGCTATTTTATATGATTTTTGGGACTAACCTATTAATCTAGAGCCCAGTGCCAGTTTCTGTTTTTTCCTTGTTTTTGAGTTTCGCAGAAAAGAAATATCAAACGGAGTCCAAATGAGCTGAAAATTTACGGTGATTTTTTATGGACCAGAAGAAGCCCCCGAAGCAAAAGAGTTGGGCCAGAAGAGCCACGAGGCCTCCACAAGGGTGGAGGGCACGCCCTACCCCCCTGGGGGCCCCTCCGGTCTTGTGGGCTCCTCGTGGACCCCCCTGACTTGTTCTCGATGCCAAAAATTCCTATAAATACAGAAACCCCCAGAAATAAACCTAGATCGGGAGTTCCGCCACCGCAAGCCTCTGTAGCCACCAAAAACCAATCGGGACCCTGTTCCGGCACCCAGCCGGAGGGGGAATCCATCACCGGTGGCCATCTTCATCATCCCGGCGGTCTCCATGACGAGGAGGGAGTAGTTCACCCTCGGGGCTGAGGGTATGTACCGGTAGCTATGTGTTTGATCTCTCTCTCTCTCTCGTGTTCTTGATTTGGCATGATCTTGATGTACCGCGAGCTTTGCTATTATAGTTGGATCTTATGATGTTTCTCCCCTCTACCTTCTTGTAATGGATTGAGTTTTCCCTTCGAAGTTATCTTATCGGATTGAGTCTTTAAGGATTTGAGAACACTTGATGTATGTCTTGCATGTGCTTATCTGTGGTGACAATGGGATATTCACGTGATCCACTTGATGTATGTTTTGGTGATCAACTTGCGGGTTCTGTGACCTTGTGAACTTATGCATAGGGGTTGGCACATGTTTTCGTCTTGACTCTCCGGTAGAAACTTTCAGGCACTCTTTGAAGTTCTTTGTGTTGGTTTGAATAGATGAATCTGAGATTGTGTGATGCATATCATATAATCAAACCCACGGATACTTGTGGTGACATTGGAGTATCTAGGTGACATTAGGGTTTTGGTTGATGTGTATCTTAAGGTGTTATTTTAGTACGAACTCTAGGGCTGTTTGTGGCACTTATAGGAATAGCCCAATAGATCGATCAGAAAGAATAACTTTGAGGTGGTTTCGTACCCTACAATAATCTCTTCGTTTGTTCTCCGCTATTAGTGACTTTGGAGTGACTCTTCGTTGCATGTTGAGGGATTGTTATATGATCTAATTATGTTATCATTGTTGAGAGAACTTGCACTAGTGAAAGTATGAACTCTAGGCCTTGTTTCGAAGCATTGCCATACCGTTTTCGCTCACTTTTGTTACTTGCTACCTTGCTGTTTTTATTTATTCAGATTATAAAAATATATTTCTACCATCCATATTACACTTGTATCATCATCTCTTCGCCGAACTAGTGCACCTATACAATTTACCATTGTATTGGATGTGTTGGGCACACAAGAGACTCTTTGTTATTTGGTTGCAGGGTTGTTTGAGAGAGACCATCTTCATCCTACGCCTCCCACGGATTGATAAACCTTAGGTCATCCACTTGAGGGAAATTTGCTACTGTCCTACAAAACTCTGCGCTTGGAGGCCCAACACGAGTCTACAAGAAGAAGGTTGCGTAGTAGACATCAAGCTCTTTTCTGGCGCCGTTGCCGGGGAGGTGAGTGCTTGAAGGTATATCTTTAGATCTTGCAATCGAATCTTTTAGTTTCTTATTTTATCACTAGTTTAGTCTATAAAAGAAAACTACAAAAAATGGAATTGAGGTTGCCTCATATGCTTCATCTTTATAATGTCTTTCGTGAAAATGATGGAAAGGAAAATTGTGCTCAAGTGTTAGAAGAAGAAGTCTATAAAATGTTTGGTACTAAATCTTTGAATGATGAGCATGATTGCAATGTTGTTAGTATGAATTCTTTGAATATCCATGATGCTAATGATATGCAAAGCCACAAGCTTGGGGATGCTATATTTGATGAAGATGATATTTTCAGTCCCCCAAGTATGAGAAAATTTATTATGATGAAAGCATGCCTCCTATTTATGATGATTATATTGATGAAAGTGGGTCTGGAAGAGTGCCAACTCTAGGTACTAATGATCCCACTATTTTGGAGGGTGTTGAATCTTTTTACAATATTGATAAAAGTGGATTTGGAGAGGTCATGACTTTATTTAGTGATGAATCCACTATTTTGGAAGAGGTTCCAACTGATTATAAGAACAAAGTTGCTATCTATAATGATTATTGTGATGACATGTATGCTATAAAGAATAATGATAACCATGAAACTTGTCATCATGATTTTTATTTTCAATTGGATTATACCTGATATGATAGTTATGTTGTTGAGTTTGCTCCCACTACTATTCATGAGAATAAATTTGCTTATGTGGAGAGTAATAAATTTTCTATGCTTGTGGATCATGAAAAGAATACTTTATGTGATAGTTATATTGTTAAATTCATTCATGATGCTACTGAAAATTACTATGAGGGAGGAACATATGCTTGTAGGTATTGCAATAATATCAAGTTTCCTCTCTATGTGTTGAAAATCTTGAAGTCATGCTTGTTTTGCCTTCCTATGCTAGTTGATTCTTGTTCCCATAAATTGTTTTCTCACAAAATCCCTATGCATAGGAAGTGGGTTAGACATAAATGTGCTAGTTATATGCTTCATGATGCTCTCTTTGTGTTTCAATTCTTTACTTTTATGCGAGCATCATTGAAATCATCATGCCTAGCGTAAAAGGCATTAAAGAAAAGCGCTTGTTGGGAGACAACCCAATATTTACCCCTACTGTTTTTGTGTGTTAAAATGATTAATCTACTGTAGTAATCATGTTTTATAGCTTTTGTTTCAATAAAGTGCCAAGTAAAGCCTTTGGGATAGTGTGGATGATAGTTGACTTGATTCTGTGCAAAAACAGAAACTTTTGCGCCCAGTCCAGGAATTTTTTAAATTCACTGGAACGTGATTTTGATATGAATTTTTGAAACATGATTCATATACAAATTTTCTACGTTGTCCTAATTTTTCAGAATTTTTAGAGTAACAGAACTATGGAAAGTTTCCAGATTACTACAGACTGTTCTGTTTTAAACAGATTCTGTTTTCTATGTGTTGTTTGCTTATTTTGATGAATCTATGAGTAGTATCGGAGGATATGAACCATGGAGAAGTTGTAATACAGTATATATAACACAAATATGAATTTATAATGAGTTCACAATAGTACCTAAGTGGTGATTTTCTTTCTTATACTAACGGATCTCATAAGATTTTCTGTTGAGTTTTGTGTTGTGAAGTTTTCATGTTTTGGGTGAAGTTTCGATGGACTACGGAATAAGGAGTGACAAAATACTAAGCTTGGGGATGCCCAAGGCACCCCAAGGTAATATTCAAGGACAACCAAGCATCTAAGCTTGGGGATGCCCCGGATGGCATCCCCTCTTTCGTCTTCGTTCATCGGTAACCTTACTTGGAGCTATATTTTTATTCACCACATGATATGTGTTTTGCTTGGAGCATCATTTTCTTTTATTAGTATTTGCTTTCTTTTATTTATAGTAATGTTTTTCATCTTTTAGTTCAATAAAAAGGTCAAGTGTAGCCTTTACCATGCTTATTCTGCAAGTCTACATGTTGCTGTATTGAAAACAGAAAGTTTTCTATCATTGTCTGAATTATTCTGGAAAGTTAGAACATGATAAAATCTTGAAATTTTTACAAGTTCAGAAATAACAAATTTTATACAGTGTGGTAATTTTTCAGAAATTTTGGAGTTAGGTAAGTATGAGTACAATTGCACTCTTTACAGACTGTCCTGTTTTGACAGATTGCTGTTATGTTTGCATTGTTTGCATATGTTTGCTTGTTTAATGATTCTATTTGAGGATAAGAGTATTAAATATGCAGAGGCATTTAGTATGCAATGTCAAATTATAATTTTAGTGATTTTCTACAGTAGAGAATGATAAGGTGTTGCATTGATTCATACTAACTTTTCTCACGAGTTCTTGTTGAGTTTTGTGTGGATGAAGTTTTTAAGAATTAGGGAAACCATGATACAAAAGGAATTAAGGAGACACAAAAGCTCAAGCTTGGGGATGCCCAAGGCATCCCAATATAATATTTCAAGAAGTCTCAAGCATCTAAGCTTGGGGATGCCCCGGTAGGCATCCCACCTTTCTTCATCAAGAATTATTGGTTAGTATCGGTTGAGCCTAAGTTTTTGCTTCTTCACACGATGTGTGCTATTTTTAGAATGTCATTTTTTTGTTTTGCTTTCTGTTTGAATAAAGTACTTAAGATCTAAATTTTCTTGATGAGAGAGAGTCTTCACATAGCTACTTAATTATTTGACTCCTCATTGATCTTCACTTATATCTTTATGGAGTAGTTTGTCATTTACTCACGTGCTTCACTTATATCCTATGAGTAAATGGTTGAATGAATTGAATATCATAAATCTGAAATTATATATGCTTCATATTCTTATACCATGGGGAGTAGTGACTTCATATATAAGAAGTAGAGGTGGTAAATTTATTGAAAGTTAGCGAACATAGTATTGGTCACTTGAACAATTCATGAAAGAATATTGAAGGAAGAGAGATTTCACATATAAATATACTATCTTGGACATCTTCTATGATTGTGAGCCCCATTAATTATTTTCAAACTTGAGCAAATTAGTTGAAGTTGGACAAGGAAGACAACATAATGAGTTATGTTTGGGTATATTTGTATAGAAGTTATATTGTTATGGATCCTCCAACATGTGATGCTTGCTATTTAGAATCTTTTGCTATCCAAAATTTCTGTACTAAGCGGGATTACTGCTTGTGCATCCAAAATCCTTGAACCAAGTTTCTTCCATGAGTGTCCACCATATCTACCTATATGCGGTATTTACCTGCCGTTCCAAGTAAATTTGCATGTGCCAAACTCTAAACCTTCAAATAATAATCTGTTTTGTATGCCCGAATCGCTCATGTAGCGACTAGGGGCTGTCAGTATCTTCCATGCTAGGTGGGTTATTCTCACGATGAGTGTTTATTCACTTATCATTCACGAGAGAGTGGCTGGTAATTGGGAACCGCCTATAATGTATCTAGTATGGAAGATATTGGGAACTCTTGGTTGTTATGTTGACAATGAAAGCATACCTCTCAAAATTATTTTCATCTCTGTTTTAAAAGCTTCGAGCTCTGGCACCTCTGCAAATCCCTGCTTCCCTCTGCGAAGAGCCTATCTTTTACTTTTATGCAAGAGTCAGTAGTATTCCTTCTCATTCCAACCTACTCTTTAGTTGGCAAGCATCATGTGGTGGGGAAAGATCTAAGCATATATGGCCATTCAAATATATTTGATCATGAATTATTATTGTTGACAATTATCTATATGATAAATAAGTTGGGAGGTGAAACATTAAGCCCCTATCTTTCTCTATGTTCAATGGATGCTATTTGTTCTAAAAATATGCTTTGAGTGGTAGCAATCATGGAAGACTATATGATAGTTAAGTATGTGGGATTTGCTAAATCAAAGCTCTTACATAGAACCTTCCTGAAAATAAGATGAATTGCAATTGTTTGATGACTGAGAACCTAGTTTGTTAGTTTTCAACAAAGTTTATGATCTATGCTTTAACATGTGAATAGTTTGCTACTTGATCATGAGAAGTTTTACGAGATGAGCTACTGTTTATGATATATAATGTTGCTAGAAAAAGTGATTGAAATTATCATTGATCAAACTTGTGCACTTGCTAGCATTCCACATCAAAAATTCTGTTTTTATCATTTACCTACTCGAGGACGAGCAGGAATTAAGCTTGGGGATGCTTGATACATCTCCAACGTATCTATAATTTTTGATTGTTCCATGCTATTATATTATCCATCTTGGATGTTTTATATGCATTTATATGCTATTTTATATGATTTTTGGGACTAACATATTAATCTAGAGCCCAGTGCCAGTTTCTTTTTTTTCCTTGTTTTTGAGTTTCGCAGAAAAGGAATATCAAACGGAGTCCAAATGAGCTGAAAATTTACGGTGATTTTTATGGACCAGAAGAAGCTCCCGAAGCAAAAGAGTTGGGCCAGAAGAGCCACGAGGCCTCCACAAGGGTGGAGGGCATGCCCTACCCCCCTGGGGGTGCCCTCCGGTCTTGTAGGCTCCTCGTGGAACCCCCCTGATTTGTTCTCGACGCCAAAAATTCCTATAAATACAGAAACCCCCAGAAATAAACCTAGATCGGGAGTTCCGCCGCCGCAAGCCTCTGTAGCCACCAAAAACCAATCGGGACCCTGTTCCGGCACCCTGCCGGAGGGGGAATCCATCACCGGTGGCCATCTTCATCATCCCGGCGGTCTCCATGACGAGGAGGGAGTAGTTCACCCTCGGGGATGAGGGTATGTACCAATAGCTATGTGTTTGATCTCTCTCTCTCGTGTTCTTGATTTGGCACGATCTTGATGTACCACGAGCTTTGCAATTATAGTTGGATCTTATGATGTTTCTCCCCTCTACCTTCTTGTAATGGATTGAGTTTTCCCTTTGAAGTTATCTTATCGGATTGAGTCTTTAAGGATTTGAGAACACTTGATGTATGTCTTGCATGTGCTTATCTGTGGTGACAATGGGATATTCACGTGATCCACTTGATGTATGTTTTGGTGATCAACTTGCGGGTTCTGTGACCTTGTGAACTAATGCATAGGGGTTGGCACACGTTTTTGTCTTGACTCTCCGGTAGAAACTTTGAGGCACTCTTTGAAGTTCTTTGTGTTGGTTTGAATAGATGAATCTGAGATTGTGTGATGCATATCGTATAATCAAACCCACGGATACTTGTGGTGACATTGGAGTATCTAGGTGACATTAGGGTTTTGGTTGATGTGTATCTTAATGTGTTATTTTAGTACGAACTCTAGGGCTGTTTGTGGCACTTATAGGAATAGCCCAATAGATCGATCAGAAAGAATAACTTTGAGGTGGTTTCGTACCCTACAATAATCTCTTCGTTTGTTCTCCGCTATTAGTGACTTTGGAGTGACTCTTCGTTGCACGTTGAGGGATTGTTATATGATCTAATTATGTTATCATTGTTGAGATAACTTGCACTAGTGAAAGTATGAACTCTAGGCCTTGTTTCGAAGCATTGCCATACCGTTTTCGCTCACTTTTGTTACTTGCTACCTTGCTGTTTTTATTTATTCAGATTATAAAAATATATTTCTACCATCCATATTACACTTGTATCACCATCTCTTCGCCGAACTAGTGCACCTATACAATTTACCATTGTATTGGGTGTGTTGGGGACACAAGAGACTCTTTGTTATTTGGTTGCAGGGTTGTTTGAGAGAGACCATCTTCATCCTACGCCTCCCACGGATTGATAAACCTTAGGTCATCCACTTGAGGGAAATTTGCTACTATCCTATAAAACTCTGCGCTTGGAGGCCCAACACGAGTCTACAAGAAGAAGGTTGCGTAGTAGACATCAGTATGCTGACTATGCTAATTACATTGTTGCCAAATACATACCACCTAGTTTTACATATCAACAAAAGAAAAAATTCTTCTATGATTTAAGACATTACTTTTGGGATGACCCACATCTTTATAAAGAAGGAGTAGATGGTATTATTAGACATTGTGTACCTGAGCATGAACAGGGACAAATCCTACGGAAATATCACTCCGAAGCTTATGGAGGGCATCATGTGGGAGATAGAACTGCTCATAAGGTATTGCAATCTGGTTTTTATTGGCCTACTCTCTTCAAGGATGCCCGTAAGTTTGTTTTATCTTGTGATGAATGTCAAAGAATTGGTAATATTGGTAAGCGTCAAGAAATGCCTATGAATTATTCACTTGCTGTTGAACCATTTGATGTTTGGGGTTTTGATTATATGGGACCTTTTCCTTCCTCTAATGGGTATACTCATATTTTGGTTGCTGTTGATTATGTCACTAAGTGGGTAGAAGCTATTCCAATTAGTAGTGATGATCACAACAACTCCATTAAAATGCTTAAAGAAGTTATTTTCCCGAGGTTTGGAGTCCCTAGATATTTAATGACTGATGGTGGTTCACACTTTATTCATGGTGCTTTCCGTAAAATGCTTGCTAAGTATGATGTTAACCATAGAATTGCATCACCCTATCATCCTCAATCTAGTGGTCAAGTTGAACTTAGCAACAGAGAAATAAAACTAATTTTACAAAAATCTTTAAATAGGTCCCGAAAGAATTGGTCTAAGAAATTGGATGATGCACTTTGGGCCTACCGAACAACATATAAAAATCCTATGGGTATGTCTCCGTATAAAATGGTTTATGGAAAAGCTTGTCATTTGCCTCTAGAGTTAGAACATAAAGCATATTGCGCAATAAAGGAACTCAACTATGATTTCAAACTTGCCGGTGAAAAGAGGTTATTTGATATTAGCTCACTAGATGAATGGAGAACCCAAGCCTATGAAAATGCCAAGTTATTTAAAGAAAAAGTTAAAAGATGGCATGATAAAAGAATCCAAAAGCGGGAGTTCAAGGTTGGAGAATATGTTCTTTTGTACAACTCTCATTTCAGATTCTTTGCAGGAAAACTTCTCTCCAAATAGGAAGGACCGTATGTCATCAAGGAGGTTTATCGCTCCGGTGCCATCAAAGTAAATAATGCCGAAGGTACTAACCCGAAGGTGGTTAATGTTCAAAGAGTTAAACACTATATCTCAGGTACGCCTATTAATATTGAAAGCAATATTATTCAAACCATGACACCTGAGGAACACATAAAGAAAACCTTCCGGAACACTCCAGAATAACTGAAAAAAGGGAGGTACGTGATACGGTAAGTAAATGGACTCCGAAAAATCCGCAAAAATATTTTCTGTCAGTTTTGGAATATTACAAAAAACAGGAAAATAAGAAACAACCAGGAAGGCACCCGAGGGGGGCACAAGACACCAGGGCGCGCCAGGCCCCCCTGGTGCGCCCAGGTGGGTTGTGCCCACCTCGGGAACCTTCCGGACTCCATTTTTCTTCCGTTTGCTTGTTTCCCAAGATAAAAAAATCTTTATATACCCCCTGCCCCGAACGCATTGACCTTCGTATTGCAGAGAAATCTCCTGTTCTTCTTTCTTGTTGTTTTCTAACAGATCTAGATCGCCATGGCCGCTTCGAGCTCCTCCAAGGACAAGTTCTTCGAGAACGTCATCAACCCGTATTTGCAGGAGGTGATGCAGCACCCTCAAGCCATTGAGATGCGTGAGGGGGTGCTCCATATCCAGGACGTCCAGGGTCCCAAAGGGAAGGGAACCATGGAGGCCAGACTCGAAGCTATGGAGCAGGAGGCCTTCAAGTGCAAGGGGATGGTGGAACATGGACTCAATGCCAATCACCTCATGATCGCGGATTACACCCGTGATCTCAAGGTGGATGGCAAATCCATGAAGGACAACGTCTTCACCTTCAATGAGCAAATCAACTTTCTGCAAAGCCAAATCTATGATCTCCAAAACCAAGTCTTTGAATATGAGGCAAGGTTTAAAGGTATGAGTTTGGCTGCCAGTTGCAGGACTCGCGAGACTCGTTCTTCCTCTTATGATGGTGAGCCATTGCCATGGAAACTGGAGGATAAGATCGCTACCACATCATCACCACCACCTTCTTCATCACCAAAGGAGACTTGAGTTCATGGTATGGGCACTCCCCTTGGCTTGTTCCAAGCTTGGGGGAGGTGCCCCGGTATCGTGTCACCACCACTATCTTTGCTTTTATCTATTTTTAGTTTGATCCTTAGTTATCTTTTGATTTAGTTGAATAAAAGTTTAGTCCGATCCTTTCTTTTCGAGTGTTTTGCTTAGTGATCTTTCTATCCTTGTAATCGTGTGCGAGATATATAAGAAAGTTTAGTTCGAGTTTTGCTTTCTTTATTTTCATGTACAATAAAAAGAAAGGAAATAAATGAAAAGATCATATGCTAATCTTATGGTAAGTAATGACATCACGTAAGGAAAAGTATAAGTGGTAAAATTTGTTGGAGATTGACAAACATAGCATTGGTCAATGATGCAACTCATGAAAGAATTAATAAGGGAAGAGAAGATTCACATGCGAATACACTATCTTGGACATCTTTTATGATTGTGAGCCCCCATTAAATATTTTGTGTCAAATAGTTGTCGCTGGACAAGGAAGACAACATAATGATTTATGTTTGTTCATATTCACATAGAAGTTATATTGTCATAGATCCTTTAACATGTGGTGCTTGCCCAATATCTTTTCTAGCCAAAAATTCCGCACTAAGTAGAGATACTACTTGTGCATCCAAAAACCCTCAACCCAAATCTTATTTCGAGAGTCCACCATACCTACCTATGGATTGAGTAAGATCATTCAAGTAAGTTGTCATCGGTGCAATAAGGCAATAAAAATTGCTTTTAAATGTGTTGGATCATTTAGTGTAAGAGAAAATTGAGCGTTGTACGAACTTGTGATGGCAAAGAATAAAAGCGACAGACTGCATAATAAAGGTTGCTATCATAAGGGGCAATACAACATGATGTTCTTTTGCATTAAGGGATTTGGCATACAACAAATAAGCGCATGGCAACCTCTGCTTCCCTCTGCGAAGGGCCTATCTTTTACTTTTATGCAGAGTCAAAGTTTTCTTCCCTATTCCTTTTTATTTTTCTCCTTTGGCAAGCATCATGTGGTGAGGAAAGATCTAGGCACATATATCTAGTTGGATGTGAGTAGGCATGAGTTATTATTGTTGACATCACCCTTGAGGTGAATATGTTGGGTGGCGAAACTTTAAGCCCCTATCTTTCTATGTGTCTGGTTGAAACTTTTTGTTCATGGGTACGCTGTGAGTGTTAGCAATCATAGAAAATTAAATGATGGTTGAGTATGTGGACTTGCCTAAAGGCTCCGACACGTGACCCTTCCTGAAAATATGATGAATTGTAGTTGCAAAGTTGGCTAAGAACATAGTTTGTTGGTTTTCAATAAGGTTTATGCTTCATACTTCAATGTTGTGATGAATTGTTACTTGTTCATGAGCAGTTATATGATAAAAGTTATTTGATGACGTTTATGTTAAAGTTCTTTGCTGTTATAATAATATGCATGATGCTTCTATGTCCATATTTTGTTTTTATCGACACCCCTCTCTCTCTAAGCATGTGGACATGTTTTTCGATTTCGGTTTTCGCTTGAGGACAAGCGAGGTCTAAGCTTGGGGGAGTTGATACGTCCATTTTGCATCATGTTTTGCTACTGTATTTATAATGTTTTTATGCATAATAATGCTTTTGGGAGTAATTCTAATGCCTTTTCTCTCATAATATGCAAGGTCTACACAAAAAGGGAGAATACCGGCAGCTGGAATTCTGGACCTGAAAAAGCACGTCAGAGCTACCTATTCTGCACAACTCCAAATAAGCTGGAACTTCACGGAGATTTTTTATGGATTATTTAAGAATTATTGGAGCAAATAACTACCAGAGGGGCCCCACCAGGTGGGCACAACCCACCTAGGTGCGCCAGGGAGCCCAGGCGCGCCCTGGTGGGTTGTGCCCTCCTCGGCCCACCTTCGGTGCCCCTCTTCTGGTATATAAGTCATTTTGACCTAGAAAAAATAAGAAGAGGACTTTCGGGATGAAGCACCGCCGTCTCGATGCGAAACTTGGGCAGGAGCACTTTTGCCCTCCGGTGGAGCGATTCCGCCGGGGGAACTTCCCTCCCGGAGGGGGAAATCATCGTCATCATCATCACCAACAACTCTCCCATCTTGGGGAGGGCAATCTCCATCAACATCTTCAACATCACCATCTCCTCGGGTTCATCTCTTGTGTTCAATCTTTGTATCGGAACCTTAGATTGGTGCTTGTGGGTGACTAGTAGTGTTGATTACATCTTGTAGTTGATTACTATATGGTTTATTTGGTGGAAGATTATATGTTCAGATCCATTGTGCTATTTAATACCCCTCTGATATTGAGCATGATTATCATTTGTGAGTAGTTACTTTTGTTCTTGAGGTCACGGGAGAAATCATGTTGCAAGTAATCATGTGAACTTGATATGTGTTCAATATTTTGATGATATGTATGTTGTGATTCCCTTAGTGGTGTCATGTGAACATCGACTACATGGAACTTCACCTTATTAGGGCCTAAGAGAATGCATTGTGGAGTAGTTATTAGATGATGGGTTGCGAGAGTGATAGAAGCTTCAACCCTAGTTTATGTGCTGCTTCGTAAGGGACTGATTTGGATCCAAAAGTTTAACGCTACGATTAGATTTTATCTTAATACTTTTCTCGTAGTTGCGGATGCTTGCGAGGGGGTTAATCATAAGTAGGAGGTTTGTTCAAGTAAGAACAGCACCTAAGCACCGGTCCACCCACATATCAAATTATCAAAGTAGCGAACACGAATCAAACCAACATGATGAAAGTGACATGATGAAATTCCCGTGTACCCTCAAGAACACTTTGCTTATCGTAAGAGACCGTTTTGGCCCGTCCTTTGCCACAAAAGGATTGGGCTACCTTGCTACATACTATTTACCATTACCGTTACTTGCTCGTTACAAATTATGTTGCTATCAAACTACTCGTTACTTATAGTTTCAGTGCTTGCAGAGAATACCTTGCTGAAAACCACTTGTCATTTCCTTCTGCTCCTCGTTGGGTTCGACACTCTTACTTATTGAAAGGACTATGATTGATCCCCTATACTTGTGGGTCATCAAAGAAGTGAGTGGGAGGAAAGTAGAACTTGTTGAGGTAATTGTACCTTCTCTCGAATTGGAAAGTAGCACATCACACAAAACCGTTCCCGTGATGCCTACACCAACTAGAGAGGAAGCAAATGATAATGATCATGAAACTTCAGATCAAGTTACTACTGAACTTCGTAGGTCGACCAGAGCACGATCCGCACCAGAGTGGTATGGTAATCCTGTTTTGGAAGTCATGTTATTAGACCAAGGCGAACTTACGAACTATGAAGAAGCAATGATGAGCCCAGATTCTGATAAATGGATTGAGGCCATGAAATCTAAGATAGGATCCATGTATGAGAACAAAGTGTGGACTTTGGTGGACTTGCTCGATGATCAGCAAGCCATAGAGAATAAATGGATCTTCAAGAAGAAGACTGACGCTGATGGTAATGTTACTGTCTACAAAGCTCGACATGTCACAAAAGGTTTTTGACAAGTTCAAGGAGTTGACTACGATGAGACTTTCTCACCCGTAGCGATGCTTAAGTCTGTCCGAATCATGTTAGCAATTGCCGCATTTTATGATTATGAAATCTGGCAAATGGACGTCAAAACTGCATTCCTTAATGGATTTCTTAAAGAGAGTTGTATATGATGCAACCAGAAGGTTTTGTCGATCCTAAAGGTGCTAACACTGGTACAGCGAGGTGCTATACACACGGTTTTTAACCCCTTTCCGCGACGGTGTTTTGAACCATCGCCAAGTGAGTGACTACGATAGGGGGGTCCTTCCCACACGACCCAGAAACTGTCGGGGATAGGGAGCCTTGATGCATACAGTTGTCCCTATCAAACTGTTTCTGATATCTCGAGTATCCAAAACGCTTCATCCTTGCAATTCGTTTGTGCTCGCATTGCCATCGCAGTCGGTATTCTGTGGTGCTACATTTACGATGCGCGACCCATCACAAACAGTTCACGATTACAGAACATGTACGATAAGCAGACAATCACACACATTTACTTTTCCTCGACTGTATGTGATTCGATGTAAGATCGCATATAGTTGTCCCTATAAAACTGTATGCGAAGCTTGAATACATCCCACACGATTCATCCGTCGTACCCGCGTCGGATGAAGACCTATCGCACGTGTTCTTCAATGACCAAATGTTTGCGATGCGCACAACATCATAAACAGTCCATAATTGCCAAGCATGTGTGATAAGGTGACATTCGCTAACATTTAATAAGAAGGAACTGTGTGCGATGCTGTTGTTAATCGCACACATTTTTTCTTGGCTGATCGTGTGTGCAGTAGAGATTGATCGCACACGTAGTGGATCTGAGAAACGTGTCTGATCTCCATGTCTATCGCAGACATTTCTCTTTCGCAAACCATGTGCAGTGTAATCCCTAATTTAATCCCTGCATTTAAAAATCATAGATTTTGAATTTGAAAGTAGGCAATCACTTATTTCATATCGAACCATGTTTATTACAAATATAGGTTCAACCACGAATGCATAATTCGATGCACAGGTACATATACCGAAGAACTACAGAAGCACCAAGTAAAGAATGATGAACCAAGTCCACAATTGTACTAAAGACTGTAAAGAGAGAGGCAAAAGACATTGTGGTTGCTAGAGAAGGTGAAGCGGAATGCCCATATTGTGCCCTCCTCCATGCGTAATGCGCGCACGACTCTAGGCCAACCCCTTGTGATGGTTGCCCGTCCATCCTTCACTGTTTTCATTAGGACTTCTTGATGGTCATTGTAGTCTGGATGAAATACTTTAACCTTCATTGTGTGTCCACCAATCATGTACTTTGTGAGGTAATCTTGAGTAAACTGCTTCGGGAACCACTGCAAACGAAAAAGATTCAGACATTGTTGCCTAACAACTCATTATGGGCAGTAAAAAGAGAAGGCTGCAGAGTTTGTAGTTACCATCCTACAGCTCACTGTTGTGTTGGATAGAGCGTAAACAAATAATTTGCTTGCCACCGTTCGTATCTTTTTGCTAATAATCCTTATCAGTTTCCTCACTTGATGCTTGTTCATGAATATCTCATTGCCCCATACGCGAAAAGGGTCGATGCGTGGATCCTTGCCAAGGGCATATGAACCTACAAGCAACAAGTCAATATTAGAAGCTAACAAGTGTCCAGGCCTGGATCTATATGAACTACATTATGGAACGACGGGGGAGTACAAGCCGAGGGATGAAACTAACCTCGGCGGAAAATGGTGGCCACTCCCGTTGTTGTCCTGCATAAGTAGTGGAAAGGCATGATAAGTACAACAACCTTAACATCAAACAAATATAGCAAAGGTAAACAACATCATCTCCAAATGATAGCTTGAATGTGTTGGTTTCAGCATGCTGTTAAAGCAGATATAAAATGGAAGGGAATGTTAGCTACAACAGGCTTAATAGCCATCAAATATTGCAATTCAAACTAGTCTTGTTGAAAATGAATAGAACGTAGGTCATGCTTAAACATCACACTGGATAAATGTGTAAAAGTGAAATAAAGGGCATGTGTTAACTACACCAGGCATAACAGGAACCAAATATAGCCGTTCAAACTGGTATTGATGCAATTGAGCGGCATAGTTCCGACTTGCACATAATGAACATCACATTGGGAATGACTGAATTAAACAAGGCATAAATGATCAGTATAACAACCAAATATAGCCATTGAAAACTAGACAGAATCTCACTGCAACCAACCTAACAAGCAAATACAGATAAACAGGGCATATGCTTGAAAACTGGACAAATGCTCACTGCAACCAACCTAACAAGCAAATATAGATAAACAAGGCATCTGCTTGAAAACTGGACAGATGCTCACTGCAACCAACCTAACAACCAAATACAGATAAACAAGGCATCTCCTTGATAACTGGACAAATGCTCATTGCAACCAACCTAACAACCAAATACAGATAAACAAGGCATCTGCTCAATAACTGGATAGAAGCTCACTACAACCAACCTAACAACCAAATACAGATAAACAAGGCATCTGCTTGATAACTGGACAAATGCTCACTGCAACCAACCTAACAACCAAATACAGATAAACAAGGCATCTACTCACTATAAACAACCAAATATAGCCATTCGTGAAACTGAAGTGGACAATTCATACTTAAACATCACATAGCCCTATTGAACATTACATTTTTGCATAACTGAAATAATTAAACATGGCACAGTTAAAACACCGCATGGCAAAAGCTACTACAACAAAGGGTACGGGTTGGCAAGCTAGAAAAGGTAAGATTTGCTGATAGGATGTTGCCTCACATGTCATGGATGGGATCCTTCCAGTTGGAAGAGCACAAACCCATGGTGCACTCTCTGATGTCACAGATGGGCTGTTTCACCTTGGAAGAACCATTGTGGGTGCCCTCCTCGTGGTCGTGGTCGATGAGATCTGACTTGGCAATTGAGGATCCCAAGCCGCCGTCGTAGAACATGTCCTTCAGAAATGACAAAATGGGCTCGATGGCGTACAAGGATCGCAGATCCTTGACCACGTGGCGGAGGAGATTAGCGGCAGGGCCGTCGAAGAGATCGACGGCGTTTGAACCAGAGGGGTTGGGGATGGACCACTTAACCTGTGACATGGCCCGCGTGAAGCCGTCGTTGTCGACGAGCTTGATGTCATAGCCAGCTTTCCTGAGATACAGTAATACGCTAGCCGCTGACGTGAAGCCTTCGGCATGGCAACGTAGTCAACGTCTTCACCGGCTTCCTCGGCGAGGTGTTGCTCCGGGATCGACAGGTCGGGGCGAACAGCGGCCACCTCGCCAACGTCCGCCGGAGAGGCCATGATAAACCTCTTCTTGGACGAACGCTCGTTGGGCTCCCCGGGATACGCGGTCGCGCTTAGGCTGCGACATTCTGGAGCAGGGGATGTGGATTTGGCAGGGAGGGACACCGCATGCCTCATCTAAAAACTCAGGGGAGTGGGGCGATGGTATGGGAATCGCTG
Organism: Thinopyrum elongatum; assembly: GCA_011799875.1. Classification (NCBI taxonomy): domain Eukaryota; kingdom Viridiplantae; phylum Streptophyta; class Magnoliopsida; order Poales; family Poaceae; genus Thinopyrum; species Thinopyrum elongatum. The sequence continues at coordinate 267,106,131 of CM022303.1, read as the reverse complement.
GGTAACTTGAACTTTATTATCTAAGCTAGGAGGAACGGGCAGACCGGCAGGGGTTGGCGCCGACGAGCTAGGGTTCGAGGGGGGCGGGTGGGGGGGGGACTATGGAGGGGGGGCGGGGCGGTGTTTGAGGATACGCCGCGACTACTGAAATTTTTAGTAATGGTGGGTAGAGATGGTGGTGGACGAGGGAGGGCGACGGCTCATATGCCTCGGCTACTGCAATTTTACTATAAGGTCGGTGCTGGAGGAGTGGGGGCGACGGTTGAAGTACGGCGGCTACTAAAATTTGGGTAAAGGTATTGATGCGTGGCGGGAGTACCCAAGATCGCACACGGTCTAATAAGAATATGTGTGTATGATAATAAGGAAAAGCAGCGGGACCGCCGATTTTTGCAACGCTCAAGGCGGGTAGTTTGTTTTTAGATTTCTAGCTAGCTGGTCTATCGCTCATGGTTTGTCCTAATTTTCAGACGCAGACGTAGAACTCAATCTAAATAAACTACCCGCCTTTAGCTTGTGTAGGTGGTGATTTTACAGCGCACTAGCATCGCACATGGTTAAGCCAGTACCTCCACCTTTGCTCGCGCTTGCGCAGTCATGGGGATTCACAGCGCACTTGCATCGCACACGGTTAAGCTAGTACACCCGTGTCCGTTGAGCGTCATCTGAGTCTTTGTAGCAAAAAAAACGTTAGAGAGGGTCAGAAGACAGCCACACCAGCATGTGGCCCAAATATATATGAGTGAAAAGGGTGGTCTGTGATGTTCAAAATTCCAATGCACAACTTTGACCGCGCGGGCCCACGATTGGGCGCGTCGTCGAAGATCGATGAGAGGGGCCAGAAGTCAAGAACCACCTGGAAGTGGCCAAATATATGTAGGAATATAGGGTGTGATGTTTAAAACTTTAAATACAAAATGCAAAACTTTGGTGGCACCTGCCTCGCAAACTCGAAAGCACCGTTGGATATATCTATAAATATACCTCGGGGAGCCCACATATATGTGCAGCATCTATAAACCGCACAAGGGAGACATGCATGCTTGATCAGAACACCCGGCCCCCTATACCCTACATGGGGCCCGAAAAAATTGTATGGGTCGGGTGTGTGATTTGTTCAAATCCCGACAGCACAAGTTCGATGGGGCACCAACTATATCAGTAACATTACAAACTAAACATCGTACCCCCGCGGAAAGGTTAAAGACGTACGATGTCGGCAACGCAACTTCAAGGCGGGTGGGGGGGAAGGGGGGTAGGGGCCGGGTGCCGTCCAACGCATGTACTGAAACTTGATTTGCTCTAACATAGCACATGGAGCAAAGAGTAAACCTTCTTGTGCGTTGGGTTAAAGGGATAATTTGTGTGGTCCTATAGATGTCGATCATTCTTTGATTTTTGAGAACAAAAAATAACCAATAAAAAACATAGTCTACAAATTAGCAAAACAAGGATCCCAAGGTTTATATAATCGTCATGACAGGTCACTATAGAGACATTTTTCTCTATAATGACCGTATCATAGCGTTTAAATGAAGCTTGAGATATGAAACTTCCCACCTGGTCACCCATCCTTAGACTACTCCAGCCCGAGCACGCTTAACTTCTGCGTTCTATTCGACTAGACTAGCGGATGGGAAGCCGCCCCTTGCTGACGGGAATTGCCTCCTTGTCTTTAAGGCGTTTCACGCTGGTCACCCTATGGGGCCTACTCCCTACTATCACACACGTTCGTGCTTTTAGAAACTGTGTGCAATAATTACATGGCCGGTGTGTCGCCGCCTAGCCTTCTATGAGCACTGACACTGGCAGCGGGAAAACGATGGGAGAAGAGGCGGGAAACCGATGGGAAGAGTGGCGGGAAACGGTAGTGTGTTTGGATATATAACAACATTAATATGGAAAACTTTTTTTACATGAATATGGAAAACTTAGTAGAGAAGGAAGCGTGAGCTAGCAGGACGCATGCGCACAGTGCTTACCCATATAAATAAAATCACAACCGGAACTACATGTGATGTCGAAAGGGATGAGGATTGCCGTTCAATCTGGGAGCATCCAACGATGCAGGCGCACGATCCGTGGGGTTTGGGTTCTGGCCAATCAGAACGCACGACTCAGATCACGCGCGCAGCAGGGGGGCATCGGCCACGGTTTGGTAGGCACACGGCTTTCGTGAGTGAACCGTGTGCTATTTGAAAACATTTCGTGAGAATCTTGGTTTTTAAATCCCCGTAAATCCAAAACTCACCCGAAAATCATGAAACTTGGCATGGTGTCACGACATGGCACATATATGTCAAGGATTTTTTTTGTCCATTTTGGGGCAAGTTTGATTACAAGCCTCTTACAAACCGGAGCTTCTCTCAAGAAGCCTCGTGGTTTCGATAGGGATATGTCCCCCTTGTGGGCGAAACGATAATCACTGCCTCTTTTCGCCTTGTATTTTCTTCTACAAGCAACATGGAACGACATGATATCCGTGCTGAAATTTAAAATTACTCAGGGTTCGTTTCGGCTTGTTTTACATTAATTGAGTTTCCTAGGCATTTAATGTCCATAATTCAAATCTGAACTACAAATACATGCTCCAGTTCACCAAAATGGCTAGAAAAATCATACATGTGTCCTTGGGTGTGTGTTTAGGTCCCATGCAAGGAATGGGAATGAATTACAACCGTACCGGCGTCCTGGCTCGTCCTCAAACATTTGGAATCTCGGTTTTTAAATCCCCGTAAATCCAAAACTCACCAGAAAGTCATGGAAGTTGGCATGGTGTCAGGTCATGGCACATATATGTCGTGGTAAAAACATTGTCCAATTTGGGCCAAGCTTTATTACAAACCTCTTACAAACCGGAGCCTGTCGCAAGAACCCTCGTGGTTTTGATAGGGAAATGTGTCCCCTTGTGGGCGAAACGATAATCGCTCCCTCTTCTAGCCTTGTATTTTCTTCTACATGCAACATGGAACAACGGGAGATTCGCGTTGAACTTTGAAATTATTCAGGGTTCATTTGACCTTTTTTATTCATTAATTGAGTTTTCTAGGCATTTAATGTCCATAATTCAAATCCAAACTACAAATACATGCTCCAGTGCACCAAAATGGCTAGAAAAATTGTACATGTGTCCTTGGGGTGCATGTTTAGGTCCCATGGAAGGAATGGGAATGAATTCGACCGTCTCAGCATCCTGGCTCGGCCTCAAACATTGCGAATCTTGATTTTTAAATCTTCGTAAATCCAAAACTCACCAGAAAATCATGAAACTTGGCATGGTGTCACTACATGGCACATATATGTCATGGTTAAAAAATTGTCCAATTTGGGCCAAGCTATACTACAAGCCTCTTACAAACCGAAGCTTCTCGTAACCCTCATGGTTCCGGTAGGGAAACATGCCCCTCCTGTGGGCGAAACATTAATCGCTGCCTCTTCTTGCCTTGAATTTTGTTTTCTACAGGCAACATAGAATAACAGGAGTGTCGTGCTGAAATTTGAAACTGTTTAGGGTTCATTTGGCCATTTTATATATTAATTGAGTTTTCTAGGCATTTAATGTAGTCCATAATTCAAATTTGGACTACAAGCACATGCTCCGGTGAAGCAAAATGGGTGGAAAATCATACATGTGTCATTGGGTGCATGTTTAGGTCACATTGAAGGAATGGGAATGAATTACAAACATCTCGTCGTCCTGAAACATTGAGAATCTCGGTTTTTAAATCCCAGTAAATCGAAAACTCACCCAAAAAACATGAAACTTGGCATGGTTTCATGACATGGCACATATATGCCGTGGTAAAAAAATCGTCCAGCTTGAGACAAGGCGCACACATTAATAGCCAATGAAGTCCTTTTGAAACAAATAGCTGACACGTTAATATCGCAAACGGTTGTATTATATGAACCATGTGTTCCCGTAACCATTTAAGTGCGGCCACGCGTCCCTCTTTTCTTATGGGATAGTACTACCTCCGTCCTCATTCATTGGTCATCTTTGTATTTTGTGCCAAAATTTAACCATACTCGGTGGCGTGCGTGCAGCTGTTTGATTAGACGGGACGAGCCCGAGAAGTCCGCTGTGCAGGCTTGACGGGACGCGTGCGAGCAGTCCGCTATGTAGGCTCGACGGGACACGTGCATCATGTCCAGCTCGCAGGCTCGATGGGACACGTGTGAGCAGCAAGGCCGCCATGCTCACCGGGAAGCGAGCTCTTTGACATCCGTCCACCAGCCGCCCGCCTCGCTCACAGCTTCTCCATTAATGGCGGCTGAGCCGTTGTTTAACACGCGGTTAATTAAAGCACATGGACGGAGGGTGTTTGCTTGTGATCCCATGGACCCTCTCAACATTAGCATTTGCTTTGTTCGTGTTTTCAACTCGTATTCCGGATAATTTAAAATGCCACATAGGGCAACGGATAATACGACGACAAATAAAATGGCAACGGATAATACGATGACAAATTTACAATGGTGTGGATAATAATTGTCTTACATATTTTGGATAATTTAAAATGCCACATGCGGCAAAGCCCAGAAGACACAGGGGCAAGAGAAGAAGGAAATCACAGACAGCGATCTGGGTCGCTACTGTCTCCACTCCTCGATGGATCGCCGAGCGACGACATTCTCCAGCTCCTTCAATTCCTCATGACTTTGCTTGACTGCAGCCACAGATTCCTCCACCTCCTGCTCGCGCTCGATCCGTAGCTTCCTCAAGTCACCCATCAGTTCCTTAACGACCGCTTTCAGCGTCATCCCCGTGGCACTGCTCCGCTCATGCAGCATCTTCCAGCCGGCGGCCTCCTCCTCCTTCTCGGCGAGCGCCTTGAGGAGCTTCGCATTGTCACCCATGAGTTGCTCGACGAGGCCGGTCGCATTCTCAACCGAGGCATCGCTGATCTCGAGCAGCTTCATCAAGCCATCGACCAGCTCCTGCTACTTAATGAGGCCTGCGAGAATGTCATCATCGCTGGCCAAGGACTGCAGCAACGCCAGCTCATCGCGATCGCCGATGCGGCGAGTGCGCTTGTGAGAGCCCTCACGTGCCGGTGAGAGCTCGTTCGAGGGCTCCGCGGCGCGCCAGGACATCTCTGTTGTGGCTGCCACGTAGCGGCGGGACCTCTCTAGTGCTTCCGCGGCCTTGGTCTTTGCTCCCTGGTTATATGTCCACCCAAAACTCCTCCTACCAGTCATGGCGGAACGACTTGACAGGAAAGACCAGTTTTGTGGGTGGTGAGGAGAGGAACTGTGAAGTAATTTTCCAGTGGGTAGTTTATATAGCCCGGTGCTAGGTGTGAATACATATTGGCTTGATCAGTGTGAACATATTTGCAATTACTTATTGCGTTGTAATATGCAATGTGACGAGAAACAAGGTCAAAATTTATTGATGGCTCATCGCAAATAGTTCTTTTGGATCAACCGTATGCCACGCATCGGAACCCGAAACAGTCCCCGGATGGCGTACGTCGGCCTGCGTTCTCGGATGTACGTGTACGTGTCTGCCCACTATCACACACGGTCAAGATATCACCATCGTGTCCGATGGATGCGTCGTCGCGCCTCCCACGGGGTGCCAGAAGGTTGACCATGTACGTGGTTGCTCGCCGTTGAGGCGGCCGTGGCGCGCTCTGCTCACATCCGTCCGCGCGTTCGGCTCGCCATTGAGGTGGCCGCGGCGCGCTCTGCTCGCGTCTGTCCGCGTGTTTTGCTCGCCATTGAGGCGGTCGCGGCGCGCTCCGCTCTGGCGTCCGTCCGCGCGTTTTGCTCGCCATTGAGGCGGCCACGGCGCGCTCCGCTCTGGCGTCCCTGCGCGCGCTCTGCTCGCATTGAGGCAAATTTACAATGGCAACAGTTAATAATTTTCTTACATATTCAGGATAATTTAAAATGCCACATGCGGCAACGCCCAAAACACTCACGACCTACATATGCATACAATTATAATTTCTCATCGCAAACAGTTCATCCGAGCGGGCTGTTTGCTGCGTATCACACACATCTTGTTTACACGAATCGTTTGTGTTCTTTTGGCTCACCGCAAATAGTTCATCTATGTGAACTGTATGCCCCATATCACACACATCTTGTTAAGTTGAACCGTTTCTGTTCTGTTCCCTAATCGAAAATAGTTCGTCCGAGTAAACCGTATGCCGTATATCACACACACCTTGATCTGGCTAACTGTTTCTGTTGCATTCCCTAATAGCAAACAATTCAACCGAGTAAACTGTATGCCGTATATCGCACACACCTTGATATGGCTGCCCGTTTTTGTTGTTCTGTCTCATCGCAAACAGTTCGTATGGATCAACCGTATGCCCTGCATCACACACGCAACTAAAATTTGAACCATGTTTGATGCCTCCGCCATCGTAAACGTTTTGCATCTTTTTTGATAGTTTTTTACATCACCGTTTGCGATTAATGCATCGCACACAGTTTCGTCAAACGGTCTCTGATCGTAGTGTCGCGTTAGCAGCATCCTGCAGTAGTGTAACAAAGTGTGCAAGCTCCAGCGATCCATCTATGGACTGGTGCAAGCATCTTGGAGTTGGAATATACGCTTTGATGAGGTGATCAAAACATATGGTTTTATACAGACTTACGGTGAAGCCTGTATTTACAAGAAAGTGAGTGGGAGCTCTGTAGCATTTTTGATATTATATGTGGATGAAATATTGTTGATTGGAAATGATATAGATTTTCTGGATAGCATAAAAGGATACTTGAATAAGAATTTTTCAATGAAAGACCTCGATGAAGCTACTTATATATTGGGCATCAAAATCTATAGGGATAGATCGAGACGCTTAATAGGACTTTCACAAAGCACATGCCTTGACAAAGTTTTGAAGAAGTTCAAAATGGATCAGTCAAAGAAAGGGTTCTTGAATGTGTTACAAGGTGTGAAATTGAGTCAGACTCAAAGCCCGACCACTGTAGAAGATAGAGAGAAAATGAAAGTCATTCCCTATTCCTCAACCATATGTTCTATCATGTATGCTATGTTGTGTACCAGACCTGATGTGTGCCTTGCCATAAGTCTGGCAGGGAGGTACCAAAGTAATCCAGGAGTGGATCACTGGACAGCGGTCAAGAACATCCTGAAGTACCTGAAAAGGACCAAGGATATGTTTCTCATTTATGGAGGTGATGAAGAGCTCGTCGTAAATGGTTACGTCGATGCTAGCTTCGACACTGATCCGATGACTCTAAGTCACAAACCGGATACGTATTTATATTGAATGGTGGAGCTGTCAGTTGGTGCAGTTCCAAGCAGAGCATTGTGGCGGGATCTACGTGTGAAGCGGAGTACATAGAAGCTTCGGAAGTAGCACATGAAGGAGTCTGGATGAAGGAGTTCATATCTGATCTGGGTGTAATACCTAGTGCATCGGGTCCAATGAAAATCTTTTGTGACAACACTGGAGCAATTGCCTTGACGAAGGAATCTAGGTTTCACAAGAGAACCAAACACATCAAGAGACGCTTCAACTCCATTTGTGAAAAGGTCAAGGATGGAGACATAGAGATTTGCAAAATACATAGGGATCTGAATGTAGCAGACCCGTTAACTAAGCTTCTTTCGCGAGCAAAACATGATCAGCACCAAGACTCCATGGGTGTTAGATTCATTACAATGTAATCTAGATTATTGACTCTAGTGCAAGTGGGAGACTAAAGGAAATATGCCCTAGAGGCAATAATAAAGTTGTTATTTTATATTTCCTTATTCATGATAAAGGTTTATTATTCATGCTAGAATTGTATTGATCGGAAACTTAAATACATGTGTGAATACATAAACAAATACCGTGTCCCTAGTGAGCCTCTACTAGACTAGCTCGTTGATCAAAGATGGTTAAGGTTTCCTAACCATGGACATGTGTTGTCATTTGATAACGGGATCACATCATTAGGAGAATGATGTGATGGACAAGACCCATCCGTTAGCTTAGCATATGATTGTTCAGTTTATTGCTATTGCTTTCTTCATGTCAAATACATATTCCTTCGACTATGAGATCATGCAACTCCCGGATACCAGAGGAATACCTTGTGTGCTATCAAACGTCACAATGTAACTGGGTGATCATAAAGATGCTCTACATGTATCTCCAAAGGTGTTTGTTTAGTTGGCATGGATCGAGATTGGGATTTGTCACTCCGAGTATCAGAGAGGTATCTCTGGGCCCTCTCGGTAATACACATCATAATAAGCTTGCAAGCAAATGACTAAGGAGTTAGTTACAAGATGATGTATTACGGAACGAGTAAAGAGACTTGCCGGTAACAAGATTGAACTAGGTATAGAGATACCGACGATCGAATCTCGGGCTAGTAACATACCGACAGACAAAGGGAATTACGTATGTTGTCATAACGGTTCGACCGATAAAGATCTTCGTAGAATATGTAGGAGCCAATATGGGCATCCAGGTTCTGCTATTGGTTATTGACCGGAGAGGTGTCTCGGTCATGTCTACATAGTTCTCGAACCCGTAGGGTCCGCACGCTTAACGTTCGTTGACGATGTAGTGTTATATGAGTTATATGATTTGGTGATCGAATGTTGTTCGGAGTCCCAGATGATATCACGGACATGACGAGGAGCTCCGGAATGGTCCGGAGGTAAAGATTGATATATAGGACGATGATATTCGGACATCGGAAGAGTTTCGGAGTACACCGGGTAGTCATCGGGTCGCCGGAAGGGGTTCCGGACACCCCCGGTAGGTGTATGGGCCTAATGGGCCAAAGGGGGGACAGACCAGCCCACAAGGGGGCTGGCATGCCCCTTCCCCTTGGCCGCGGGCCCTAGGGTTGGAAAGGGGGGAGGAAAGCCCCTCTTTCCTTCCCCCCACCTAGGAGGAAGGAAAGGGGGGGGGGGGGCGCCACCTCCTCCTGCCTTCCCCCCGCAGACAAATAAGGAAGGGGGGCGTGGCTAGGGGCAGGAGCCCAAGTGGGATTTGACCCCACTTGGGGCGCCTCCTGGCTGCCTCCTCTCCCCTCGACCTATATATATATGTGGGAGGGGGTGCCACACATAACCACGATAATCTCTTAGTCGTGTGCGGCGCCCCCCTCCACCGTTTACACCCTCGGTCATATTTTCGTAGTGTTTAGGCGAAGCCCTGCGGAGATAGCATCACCATCACCGTCACCATGCCTTCGTGCTGCCGGAACTCATCCACTACCTCGCTGTCTTGCTGGATCAAGAAGGCGTGGACGTCACCGAGCTGAACGTGTGCTGAACGCGGAGGTGCCGTACGTTCGGTACTCGATCGGTTGGATCGCGAAGAAGTTCGACTACATCAACCGCGTTGTTAAACATTTCCGCTTATGGTCGACGAGGGTATGTAGACACACTCTCCCCCTCGTTGCTATGCATCTCCATGGATAGATCTTGCGTGTGCATATAATTTTTTTTTGTTTTCCATGCAACATTTCCCAACATATACTCACAAAAAATTAGTTCCTCAACCTATTTGTCTTCAATACTGCAAAACCACTAAGGGGGTACTTGATGCACTTACAATCTCCCCCTTTTTGGTGATTGATGACAAATTGGTTAGGTTTTAACGGGAGTAAACATATTTAAGTGTAAGTACTGAGTTTGAGGAAATTGGTTACAAGATATTGAGGAACTCCCCTGAAGATGTGCATATTGAGGAATTTGCTTTGGATTGCAAATGCATATGGCAGGTTGAAATTGTGGAGATCTCCCCCTATATCTTGGAATCCAATCATGCATGATCATAAGATATGTATTTGAGGAATATGAATGCATGATGAAAATTGGTGTCTGACGAAATTGTGCATGCATGAGCAGATATATTTAAGGCCAGCACATGTGAATCAAGTGTAGCAAAAGAGTCAGACAACCAATAGTTATTAAGTTACAACTCATCAAAGAGCAAATCCAAATAAGTTCAAGAGTTGAAACTTAAGCAAAAACAGCCCATATAACGACCCGCTTGAAGACTAACTCAAACTTCTCCCCCTTTGTCATCGAATGACCAAAAGGAAAGAAAGCTGAGGACTAACGCCCTTGAAGAAAGTCATGGAGAAGACGAGGGAGTGCCAGCGTTGATGGGGTCACGCAGTGCAGAAGGACCAGCCATAGTGTCTTCAATAGCTTCATTTTCGTCAGTGGTGCATGATGAAGACTCTGAACTTGGCAGAAGAGGAGGAACTTGGGTTTTCTTGAACTTCTTCCTTGGTGGTTCAGCCCAGTCAAAGTTCATTTGGAATTCCATAGTAGCAAGTTCTTCATCTATTTTGAGGTGTGAGTGGATGTCCCAATTGCGATAAAAAATCTCATGGAGATAATATCCATTCTTGTGGATGACATTATGCGTCACTGTCATATTTGCTTGAACAGCAGCGAACTGACGCTTAACCCATCGATTATGCTTGTAAACTTTTTGATGAAGACTTATTAGCAACTCGCGGTCAGTCATGACATGTGGTGCTTCAGAGGTTGGCTTTGAGGTTTTTGCAATAGTATCCTGGCTAGCAGTTTCATCAGCAAGAGAGCTGGAAATAGGCTAACGGAATTGTCTATCGAGGGGACGAATTCCTTCATCAATGACAGTCTTGCCTTTGCCAGGTACGCCAGTCAGAGTGCCTTGAAGAATTTCAACATCAGGCAGATAACTCGAGTGATTCTGACGATCAACCTTATATTGAATTGAAGACTTGGATCTGATGAATCTCATAATCCATGGTGCATACGGCTTCAAATCAAACGGGGACTGTGCCACAGTGACCAAAGTCCTCAGGAAGAAATCATGAATGTTGATAGGAGTTCCATGAATGATGTGGAACTGCAAGTTCGTCATCACTCCCACAACTTCTTCACTGTTGGAGTTGTGTCCTTTGATAGGACTGAGGGTTTTGGCCAGAATGCGGTATACTGTCTTTGGCACATAGAGCAAATCCTTCACAAGGAAGATTGTCCTTGGAGCACTTCCTTCAACCATAGGCTTCATCAGCACTTGCATCAGGTGGTTCGGCATCTCAGGTTCTTCATAGATTTTCTTTGCATCTTCTTGGGGTGGATCAACAGGGAGAGCATGAAGAAGTTCGTCAATTGGTGCTTTGTAGTGAGTGTCTTCACTCATCCGGTCTAGATCCCAAGTTGCAGTGTCGTCAGCATTGCCAGAGAAATGCACAGTTGCATAGGATTGAAGAATGAGCTCTTCATTCCAGTCACAGATATCAGTGCAGAAGCTGAGTAGTCTAGCATCATAAAGAATAGCCAAAACTGGCCAGAAACAGGGAATTGACTCCATATCAACATGAGGGATATGGCGATGCGGGAATACTTTATTCTTGTTGAAGAGAAGTGTGGCATAAAAGTTCATTTGAGTCCTTGTCCAGAACCTCAAACGCCTAGTTTGGCCTAGTCATAGGGTGACTCGCCAATGAAGAAATTCTTCTCTTTGAAGAAGTTGGCGCTATCAAATTTTTGTCGCATGAGGCCTTTGCCGATCTTGGGCATTACATGGACTGGTTGAAGATTATGCCTCTTAGTTCTCACATCAAACACTGGTCGTGGGGACCCAGTGGAGTCATTCAGATCAGTCACTGCGAGAGCTTTAGCAATTTCCTCAGCTGTGGCAGTTGGAACTATGTCTGTGTCAGCTGAAGGAATTGAGTCTGCACGTGAAGGAGATGTGTTGACAACATCAACCATTGGCTCATCTTGAGCAATTTCATCAGCTGCTGCAGCTGGAATATCTTCAGGTATGCTTTGGAGCGATGGTTGTATTTCTTTGGAGCCAGTACGAATTTCTTCAGTCCGCGCGGGCGACCGAGGCTCTCGAGTGAGGGGAGTGGTGACGGGTGAATCTGGGTGAGCTGCTTCCCAAAATTTAACATGTATTGACGGAGTTGTCTCGCCATCAATGTCCACATCCTCGTCATTTTCTTCACTCAACATTGCTTGTTGAGGAGTCTGAGTAACATCTTGAGGAACTGATATGTCAGCATCAGCCTCAATTTCTTCATCCATTTGCTCTGTGGTAGCAGCAGAATGGGTATCTTCATCAGCCCGAGGGATTGATAATCCGCCCCATATGGAACGATCTGACGATCATCTGAGGCATGAGCAGGGGGGCACTGATGAGATTGGTATTGCATCAATAGGAATGACAATTGAAGATAATGTTGCCATCTTCAATTTCTTCACAAGTTCTGGCGCACTTGGTGATGCTGAAGCTTTTCTCTTTTCACTTCCTTCTTAGTAGCCTTGGTTTTATTCGCTTCTGATGCAGAAGGAAGGGTGATGATATTCAAAGATGAAGTAGTTGGTGGTGCCACTGCTGAGGAACTTGATGGAGCAATTTCATCAGGCGTGACTGATGCAGTCACCCTGGCAGTTTCTTCAGGCACGACACTTGCAGTTACCTTGGGAATTTCTTCAGGTGTAACATTATCAGTTGCCCTTTCACTTTCTTCAGGCGCAACTTCTTCAATTGTCTTGGCAGACTCTTGTGGAGTAGAAGGCGCAGTCTCACTAGCCTGTGCTATTGGAGGTGGAGCTGAGGAACTTGAAGTGGGTGCCATACCATACTTAGCGGCTTCTCACTTGTTGTGGTCTTCAACCACTTTGGTTGAGGCAGTGATGAATCTCTCTTTGACACCACAACAATGATTAGCCTGTCTCTCGTTTTCTTCATACAGTTGATGTATTTCAGACTGCAATAACACAAGCTGCTGAGGGGATATGGATAGCATTTTCTTCCTCAATTCCTTCTCCTTTTGCAATTTTTACTTGTGCACCAACTTAGCCTGTGCAATCTTGTATTTCTCATTCAAGATGAATGAAGAAATCATATGGCTTGGTCCAGGTGGCAAGTTGAGGTCGTCAAGCGGTGTGTCTGGCTTGGTGCACCATATGTCAATGAAATCAAGCAATTTCTTTGGGTCCAGCAGCTTGGGAACAGAAGAATTCTTAGCAATAGCAGCCTCTTCTTGCTTCTTTTTGAGGAATTCTGTAAGTTCATCCTCGTCAGCCATTCCATGTTCATCAGCCTGAGGCACTACGACCTTGCTCTTTGGACTTGGCCTAGTTCCACGGCCAGCAGTGGCCTTTTGCTTCAGCCTGGGTGATGAAGAAGATGGTTGCCCACTAGCTGAGGCACTTGATGCAACAATTGTGGCTCGCAAAAAACCCTCGGTGCGCTGGCAAGATGCAAGCACAACCGGTGTTGAGACTCTAGTTGCAGCCATTGATGAACTTGAAGCAGGAGGAGGCACTGAAGATGTTGAAATCTTGGGATTTGCTACCTTTGAAGCCTTAGGCTTGGCCACTGAGGGCATTGGATCAGATGGCTTGGGCTTGTGTGCAGGCTTCTTTTGCATAGCTCTCTTTGGAGCACTAGCACTACCACTGCCACTTGCTTCAGCTAAAGCCTTTGTGGCTCTGTTGAATTCTTCAACAGCCTTCTTGGCTTGTTTTGCCAACTTGGCCTGATGCCTTGCCCATTCCTTGGGAAATTCTTCACCCCTTCTGATACTAGTAGGATTAGCTCGTTGACCTTCAGCAAGTGGTGGCCTATTGCACGGAGGCTTCACCGCAAATTCCTTCATGTATTTGGGAGTGACATATCTGTAAGCTCTCCATTCATATGCACATCTGCGTTTTATCTTATGCATACGAGTCTTGCGCTGCTCTTTAGTTTCTTTGCCATGAGTGTTTTCATATGGTGTACAGTATCCTGAGTAAATATCCTCAGGGATCTCAAAAGCAGTGTGTTCCTCTTTCCTCTTGCCTCCCTTTTGAGGTCTCTTGCCTTCAGCCATTTTCTTCAATTGAGGTTTTTGAACTCTTGAGGACTCTGAAGATGTTTGAAGGTTTTGCTCAAGAAATGCTGCAAATGAATTAAGTTGATGAGAACCAAGTGATTCGTCGGCAGACATTGTACCTGTGAATAGAGTATAGTTGCGAGGAAATATAGAAGAGTCACATGCGTTCTCAGAGATTTTCAATATAAAACCAGTTGAGGAAATTGACCCTTATCATCATGAAGAATTTCATCAAGTGTTCTTGACTTAGGTTACAGAGTTGTATAGATTGAGGCAATTGCACAATTGAGGAATCTAATTGTGAAGCATAACTTTGATGAAATACACAAGACCTCCGCCCATTTTACAGTTAGCTGTATGCACGTATGTATCGCTACCTTTTGTAATTCTATGAAAGACAAATGATGGCTCCTCCCTCCCTCCCCTCCCTCCCCTCCCACCTCCCACCTCTCTCTACCTACCAATCCACCGGCAACCATGGATCTCTCTAGGTCGCACCATGGAAGGCTTGCTGCATTGGGACTTCAACCCCGGCCTCGCAGTCGAGGAACAGGTTCGTCGACGTTTCTGATTCATGGTCCACTTCTCACATGGTCCTTCCTCCAAGGAGTTCTTCTTGGTGGCCACTTTCTCCTCGGATTCTTTCCCACTGTCATGCTCTTTGGATGCCCTTGGCTTGCAATGTTGCATCGGGGGAATTACTGCGGGTTTCAATGTTGCTCATCTTGGTGATCGAAACTTTCAATTTTCTGTGGCTTCGAATAAGGTTGGTCACTTCGTCTATGCCCTACGGGATAGAGTCTGGCCAGATTTCATTGTCACTTCAGCCTATTCAAACGTCAATGGTTCATTCCGTCTTCTGGACAGCATAGTTGGAGTACTAACAAAGAAATTATAGAATTGTCATCTCGATCGCCGGTGATACTGCATTCAAATCTTAAATTTCTTGAAATCAATGCAGCCAAGGATAATACATCGGCTGAGGAACTTGCTAAATTTGGTTTTCATAAGCCGGTTAATCTGTAACACCCTGGATTTTGCCCATTTCTTTTTCTTTTGATTTTGGTCTGGATTTTTCTTTTCCGTGGCTTAGTGGTATTGCAACCTGGAGGGATCACCCTTCATTTTTCTTTCCAAGTGGCTTGCCAACCTCAAAACCATCCCAAGACCTTGCCATTTCCATCTTGGACCAATCTCAATAATCTTTTTCGTGGGAATATTCCTTTTCCTATTAAAGGAATAACCCTGTTTTCTTTGGGTTGTGAAGCAACCCACATTTCCATCATTCCCAAAATTCCCAAATAATTCTCATAAATTGTTTGGGTCATATTTTCCACAAATATGTCGAACCCTCTCCGCCCCTCCTTGATCATCCTGGAAGCCTCTCCCCTCCTCCAGGCGAGCTCCCGAAGCGCCGAGACGCCAGAGCACGTGTTGCCGCGGCCGTGCTCGGCCTCCTTTGCCGCCCGCCTATATATAGGCCTTTCGAGCCCCTTTCGACCTGACCAGCAGCTCAGCCACCCACCACTACCCCTCCCTGGCTACTCAGTTGGTCCCCGGAGCTCCCACTCGCTCGCCACGGCCGCCACTACCTCTCGCGTCATTTTCATGTCTGGTAGCTCACCCGTGCTCGTGCCGTCGTTTCCCCTCTGCTGCCCCACCTTATCTCGCCGTGGTTACGTCGCCATCGCCGCGCCCTCGTCGTGTCCGTTTCTGCCGCCGAAATGTCCAGCCGCCCGAGCTCTCCCGAGCCTGCCCGAACTCACCCACGGCCTCTCCTCCACCCCAGCTCCCTCCCCAACCTCTCACTTGAGCCCGAGGGGCTCTCCTCGCTGCCCACTGCCGCCTCGGTCCCCGTCGGCCACCGCCTAAATTGGCGCAACCCCGAGCTCCATTCTCCCTCATTCCACCACCAAACCTCCTCTCAGATCCCGGCGGACCTCCTCAGCTCTTCAGCTCCTCCTCTGGTGGCGGTTTTCCATGATCTCATCGACGATCGAAGCCGCCGTCCACTGCAGCCGCGGCCCTGCTCGACGCCGACCTCCGTGAGATGGATGAATGCTCCAAACGGGTGCGGCTCGGTTCCCTGAACGCGTCGGTATGCTGCACGGCCCGGGAGGTGGCCGGAGCTGCCGGAACGGCCGTCGGCGCCGGCCCTGTCCTCTGCTCTGCGTGGGCGAGCGGGAGGTTGGAGAAGAAAGAGCCCAGCCCAGGCGGGCCCCACCCCGCGGACCCCGCTAGTCAGCCCCTCCGCCGTTGACCCCTCCTCGCCACGTCATCTAAGTGGAAACGTATTCCACAGAATACGTTTTCGCTACATTGTAAGCGTATTCTCGTTCTTCTTCGGTTGAAACTACGCTTTCTAGCTCCGAAAGCGTATTTCTCTAAGGCGTGTTCTGCTTTTCCTCCCAGGGACTTGTTGGTGATGAAAATATTCATATATTAGTCCCTGATCTTCTCCACCTTATAACTTTTCACCCGTAACTCCGATCGAAGTGAAACCAAAGCCCACGTCTTCGTCTTTTCGAGCCCGTCGTGTTGGTATCATTTTCACTATGTGGTCCCACTGTTAAAATGACCATTTTCCCCTTGTCCGTAAACAGCCCCCTCCGGGAGAGAACTGTTTCCGGCAGTCAACTCCTCAGACTCTCCGCACTTCTTCCCGATGGTCCCTTCATCTCTAGGCAAGCCACAACTCTCATCTGCATCATCGCATTGCAATATCATAGTTTAACTATTTACTTTATTAGTAAGTATGAATATCTGTGAAATGAATTGGATTATGCAATGTTCGAGTTAATTCTCGGATAGGTGACTACCATGTTGGGTTCCGGATTATTAGTGACTAGTAGTTTACCCACTCGTTGATGCTATGATGTTGAGATCACTGTCTATGATTATTTTGGAGTTCATCCGGTAATTTGTGGAGATGAGTAATAGCAGTGGCTTAAGTATACTGGTTATCGGAGTGTCAGCCATGACAGAAATATTATTCGGGGATTAGATATTTCATGGTTGACCTTGAGTCACCTGTCCGGACTTATCCGTGCAGCCACGTTTGCCGGTATGGGACGGCCTTGACTTGGTCTGATCGCATGCTCTATCACCAGTACCGCCCGACAGGGAAGGTTATGCGTGCGCGCTACCCTGGCCCGGTAGGCGGCGATAACCTTGTGAGCCCAGTTGAGTTGTATGGCACCAGGTCCCCGTTTGGGACAGTTTAGTTTGGCCACGACGGTGGCAGGTGTCACGAGGTGACACAGGGGCCACCCAGGGCTTGACTCCGGGGGAGGATGATTGCCGGTGGTACGATGGGAGAGTCACGGGTCAGGCAGGTTTCGTTGGAGCAACGCTGGTCCACCCGAATGGGATCACGAGGTCAGTGTTCCATGGTGTGGGTAAAGTGCGTAACCTCTGTAGAGTGTAAAATCTATTCGAATAGTCGTGTCCACGGTATTGGACGGTCCGTCCAAACCTCACTAGATGGTCAACCATAGTAGTGGTAATGATGGAAGAACTCGTCGTATGATCGGAAGTACTCGATGGATCGTGAGTATTCTGAGGGTTGTGAGACAACCCAGAAGAGAGTAAGTTTGTCAGACTTGTGGTGCCGATGGTATCAGGTATATGATATGTCAGCCATGGGATGGCAATGAGATGAGTGGTCGGATGACCACACGCTTTGGAATTGGACTTGGCACAGGTTCAGGTTGGATCCTGAGGTTATTCGGAGTATGGATTAAACTAATTATTATGCTTTACCTTACTGCATCTATTTCAGTAACTGTCTTGCTATGATGTTGTCTTGCTTTAATGCTGATGTTTGCTGTGAGCTTGCGAGTACATTCAAAGTACTCACCTGGCGTGTCATGCCGTGATTGCTTGCTTGTCGAAGATTCCGAGTTTGCGATCTAGGATACGCGTTCTAGCCAGAGTCCCTGCGGAGTGGAGTCCATCACCGTCGTCGCTGTTCCGCTGCCAAGAGAGTTACTCCACTGTTAGCATAGAGCTACCCCGGGCAGGCGTAGTGTCGTCGTGCCGATGTAATCCGTGTACCTTTTGTAACCATATCCATTGTAATAAAGAGCTGATTTGTTCTATGCCAACAGTGCTGTATTCCAGAGGACTTGTCCCTGGGCTGGAATATGGGGCGTTCCGGTTTACTCTGAGCCGGGGTGCCATAGAAGTTGGTATCAGAGCAGGTCTGGCTATAGGACGCGCAGTCTAGGTGTGAGCGTTAGTAACCGGTAGTTTAGGATCCAGTTGGTTGCTGCACTTGTTTGTTGCATTTGGTTGTTGCATAGCATGCATATAGACTAGATATTTTATCACTAACGATGGAACTGGTGAGTGTAGGTGGCATCGGTTTCGACCCACTACCTGCACCCTCCATTTGCATATTTGTTTCTTGGTGTGGTGTCATCTTCGTCCCAGCGGAGTGATGCCAAGGTGCTTGGTGGTGTCGATCACTAGCAAGATTGATGCACCGGTACCACACCAATATATTCTCTTCAGCTACCCCTATCGTTTCGGTGATAGACATGTTTCTATCCCGGATCGTGCCATTCCTCTAGCCGCTTCGGCAACCCTTACTGATCCTTGTTATCAGAAAAGGGCAATGCCTGCAAGCCTTTCTCTTGACCACTATCTCAGTCCACCGCCTATTCTGTGGACGTGTATGGTTTTCTTACGTACGCTTGATGATGATGTGGTCGTAACTTCTGTGTTCCAACCCCCGATCACCAAGTTCGTCCTCGCCACCGGTTCCATCGATGTTAAGCCTGTGTTTGGTGTAGCCTTGCTTACACCAACCTTCTTCCACACATTGATTCACTTTCGTGCACATCGCCACAGCGTGTTAGACCGTAATACCAGAGTTCTTGCGAGATTTGTGTGCTTAAGTAGGGATGCATATTATTGCTGTGAATAGCTTTAGAATGTGATACTGCTTGTGTGTGTGATCTTGCTGCTTTGTTTGCTTTGTTTTAGTCATTTCATTTGCTTCTTTATTTGGGCCCTTGGTGTTACCTTATTTTTCCCCTTAAGGAAGTTGCTCACCGACCCTGAACCCAAAGAGCCAGTGAAGAGACAGCCATTTGGAAGCTCAGCTCAGCAATATGAAATTTTTAGCCGACTGTGTTATATCGGGAATATCGGGCCTGAATACAAATGATATCCTGACCAGATTGATTATCAACATCAAGTATACATCAGTGCAATCTTCACAGCAGCAATGATCGCGTCAGCAAGAAGGCAAATTGAGTACATGATCCACAATACATTCCGTGCCAAAGGTATGATTCATATACAAGGTTTGGGTCGGCTATGAGTATGATTTGAAACCTGCTATATTTCGAAAGCAAGCCAGCATGTGCTATGAACTTAGTGTTCAGCAAGAAGGATAGTCGAACATTGTTTTTCCCACAGCAAGTAACCGACAGTAGTAATATCAAGGTATATATATATCTGCACTTAGTCTGCACATGGCCTAAAGAAAGTTTCGGGTGAAAGCAACCCAGTCTTTCCCTACAAGCTACCTGAGAAGCGTACGACGCAAGGATTCCTGTGTCTTTCTCGATACGACACATGGATATCTTCTGATGCAGGGTCAGATCCGCAACCGTTGGTTCGAAGAAAAAAAATCAGTCAGGACACAAGCTTGCATCATGAAGCAAGTGGCCAGCTACACCTGTTCCATAGATATGGTGCACATGCTACCAAGGTCATATGGGTTACTCAGACAATGATGCCAGCCCGGTGAGGATCTGACTAGTGCATGAGCTATGTAAGAAGAAGAAAATGCCAGTTATACACTTCAGTGTGATGACCAACCACCTATGGAGTAAGCCGACCATATGGTATATGCCCTATAGCATTGCTCTGTGTTATTCCGGTATGTTCAAATTATTATGCTCATACCTGCATGCATAATAGTGAGCTGTATGGGACACGGATGAACCCTTGCCCGTTTTTCTTTGGTGACGGCACCACGCTTGTGTTCTGAGCTGTTTCCGGCCGTCCGGGGTGGATGCCGACTTTTATTTCTCTTATCAGCAACTGGCCCGTGTTCTGAGCTGCTTTTCGACCGTCTCGGGCAGCTGTTGAATTTCTCTCCGTAGCAGTGACCCTATGCTCTGAGCTGTTTTTCGGCCGTCTTAGGGAGCTGCTACTTTCTTCTTATCGACACCGTCTCATGCTCTGAGCTGCTTTTCAGCCGTCTTGAGTCGGGGTTGAGTTACTCCAGTAATGTCCCAGATCTGAGTTGTAAAGACCATTCTGGTGGCTACTGGTTTATTTGCCGGTTTTATTCAAGAGTTCAGACGATCATTACCCTACAGCTACAACTTGTAAAGTAATATGCCCACCGGAATATTGCACCTGACAGCACCCATAGTCACCCAAAGAATCAAGGGCATATTAGGCCAAGTTCTTTCAGCTAAGGATCCAGGCAAAGAGAACAATAATGAAGGAGCAAGATTGGCCATACAGATATGATAATGATTGCAAGATCAACATGGTACAAATACTCCAGACAGTCAGGTTCGATACCGACCACCATGGGTACACACCCACGGGGCCTATTCCGTTTGCAAGGACCCCATATCGTGTCAACCTGCCCAGCCAACCAGATATGCTCAGAATTGCCAGAAGAGGGCAACCAAGCTGGTCAGGTCAGCTGAAAGATTAACTCAGCAGTTCAAATTCAGCAACCATGTCAAAGTATTACACGGCCTACCATCCATATAGAGATACCGACAGACTGAGTAATCAGAAGGATGAACAACGGTCTTGAAGCATGTGTCTTCACCTATGGGAATCAGTTAAAGACTAACCTGCCGTGAATAATATTCTGCTGCCAGGACCACTATCAGTCAAGTCGATGGATAATATCACAATAAGACCGTACACTTTTATGCTGATCATGATTGGTGATAATCAAATATTTGCTAGAAGCATTACACCCAAGACAGTAAAGATACCCAAGATGACTCAGCAATCCGTGCGAGAAGACAAATTCCGCCAGGAGAACGGTACGATTCACAGTACTATTTTGAGCCTGGAGGACACACAGCCATTTGCAGTCACCCAATGCAATGAGTAAAATATTCCGTGTCCACCAATAGAATTGGTTCACAACTCAGTAAAAGATCGTTCATATTGGACCTCGTCACGACGTGTCCATGAGGAACCACCTTCGGACTTATGAGCGGGGCACATAGTTCGGTCCGGATAATTTATTGCCCTAGATAGGATAGCAGACATAAAGGATTGAAGTCAGAGTAGCATATGAGGTAAGATTTGTCAGAAAAAGGGTCTAGTGAAGCAAACCACCCCGAAGCAAGGCAGTCAGTCATATGAAACTCAGTGGGAGCATTATACAAAGGTAAAAAGGAAACCCGAGTTGGAAACGGTTTCCTCAAGTGGAAATATTCATGTTTGATCCCTGAGCAACCAAATCTTGAGGACAAGATTTCTTTAAGGGGGGTAGGTTTGTAACACCCTGGATTTTGCCAATTTCTTTTTCTTTTGATTTTGGTCTGGATTTTTCTTTTCCGTGGCTTAGTGGTATTGCAACCTCGAGGGATCACCCTTCATTTTTCTTCCCAAGTGGCTTGCCAACCTCAAAACCATCCCAAGACCTTGCCATTTCCATCTTGGACCAATCTCAATATTCTTTTTCGTGGGAATATTCCTTTTCCTATTAAAGGAATAACCCTGTTTTCTCTGGGTTGTGAAGCAACCCACATTTCCATCATTCCCAAAATTCCCAAATAATTCTCATAAATTGTTTGGGTCATATTTTCCACAAATATGTTGAACCCTCTCCGCCCCTCCTTGATCATCCTGGAAGCCTCTCCCCTCCTCCAGGCGAGCTCCCGAAGCGCCGAGACGCTGGAGCACGTGTCACCGCGGCCGCGCTCGGCCTCCTTCACCGCCCGCCTATATATAGGCCTTCTGAGCCCCTTTCGACCTGACCAGCAGCTCAGCCACCCACCACTACCCCTCCCTGGCTACTCAGTTGGTCCCCGGAGCTCCTCCTCGCTCGCCACGGCCGCCACTGCCTCTCGCGTCATTTTCATGTCTGGTAGCTCACCCGTGCTCGTGCCGTCATTTCCCCTCTGCTGCCCCGCCTTATCTCGCCATGGTTACGTCGCCATCGCCGCGCCCGCGTCGTGTCCGTTTCTGCCGCCGAAATGTCCAGTCGCCTGAGCTCTCCCGAGCCTGCCCGACCTCACCCACGTCCTCTCCTCCACCCTAGCTCCCTCCCCAACCTCTCACTTGAGCCCAAGGGGCTCTCCTCGCTGTCCACTGCCGCCTCGGTCCCCGTCGGCCGCCGCCTAAATTGGCGCAACCCCGAGCTCCATTCTCCCTCATTCCACCACCAAACCTCCACTCAGATCCCGGCGGACCTCCTCAGCTCTTCAGCTCCTCCTCCGGTGGCCGTTTGCCATGATCCCATCGACGGCCGAAGCCGCCGTCCGCTGCAGCCGCGGCCCTGCTCAACGCCGACCTCCACGAGATGGATGAATGCTCCAAACGGGTGCGGCTTGGTTCCCTGAACGCGTCGGTATGCTGCATGGCCCGGGAGGTGGCCGGAGCTGCCGGAACGGCCGCCGGCGTCGGCCCTGTCCTCTGCTCTGCGCGGGCGAGCGGGAGGTTGGAGAAGAAAGAGCCCAGGCCAGGCGGGCCCCACCCCGCAGACCCCGCTAGTCAGCCCCTCCGCCGTTGACCCCTCCTCGCCATGTCATCTAAGTGGAAACGTATTCCACATAATACGTTTTCGCTACATTGTAAGCGTATTCTCGTTCTTCTTTGGTTGAAACTACGCTTTCCAGCTCCGAAAGCGTATTTCTCTAAGGCGCGTTCTGTTTTTCCTCCCAAGGACTTGTTGGTGATGAAAATATTCACAGATTAGTCCCTGATCTTCTCCACCTTATAACTTCTCACCCGTAACTCCGATCGAAGTGAAACCAAAGCCCACGTCTTCGTCTCTTCGAGCCCGTCGTGTTGGTATCATTTTCACTATGTGGTCCCACTGTTAAAATGACCATTTTTCCCTTGTCCATAAACAGCCCCCTCCGGGAGAGAACTGTTTCCGACAGTCAACTCCTCAGACTCTCCGCACTTCTTCCCGATGGTCCCTTCATCTCCAGGCAAGCCACAACTCTCATCTGCATCATCGCATTGCAATATCATAGTTTAACTATTTACTTTATCAGTAAGTATGAATATCTGTGAAATGAATTGGATTATGCAATGTTCGAGTTAATTCTCGGATAGGTGACTACCATTTTGGGTTCCGGATTATTAGTGACTAGTAGTTTACCCACTCGTTGATGCTATGATGTTGAGATCACTGTCTATGATTATTTTGGAGTTCATCCGGTAGTTTGTGGAGATGAGTAATAGCAGTGGCTTAAGTATATTGGTTATCGGAGTGTCAGCCATGAAAGAAATATTATTCGGGGATTAGATATTTCATGGTTGACCTTGAGTCACCTGTCCGGACTTATCCGTGCAGCCACATTTGCTGGTATGGGACGGCCTTGACTTGGTCTGATCGCGTGCTCTTTCACCGGTACCGCCCGATAGGGAAGGTTATGCATGCGCGCTACCCTGGCCCGGTAGGCGGCGATAACCTTGTGAGCCCAGTTGAGTTGTATGGTACCAGGTCCCCGTTTGGGACAGTTTAGTTTGGCCACGACGGTGGCAGGTGTCACGAGGTGACACAGGGGCCACCCAGGGCTTGACTCCGGGGGAGGATCATTGCCGGTGGTACGATGGGAGAGTCACAGGTCAGGCAGGTTTCGTTGGAGCAACGCTGGTCCACCCGAATGGGATCACGAGGTCAGTGCTCCATGGTGTGGGTAAAGTGCGCAACCTCTGCAGAGTGTAAAATCTATTCGAATATCCGTGTCCACGGTATTGGACAGTCCGTCCAGACCTCACTAGGTGGTCAACCATAGTAGTGGTAATGATGGAAGAACTCGTTGTATGATCGGAAGTACTCGATGGATCGTGAGTATTCTGAGGGTTGTGAGACAACCCGGAAGAGAGTAAGTTTGTCAGACTTGTGGTGCCGATGGTATTAGGTATATGATATGTCAGCCATGGGATGGCAATGAGATGAGTGATCGGATGACCACATGCTTTGGAATTGGACTTGGCACAGGTTCAGGTTGGATCCTGAGGTTATTCGGAGTATGGATTAAACTAATTATTATGCTTTACCTTACTGCATCTATTTCAGTAACTGTCTTGCTATGATGTTGTCTTGCTTTAGTGCTGATGTTTGCTGTGAGTTTGCGAGTACATTCAAAGTACTCACCTGGTGTGTCATGCCAGTTTGCCGGTCATGCCGTGATTGCTTGCTTGTCGAAGATTCTGAGTTTGCGATCTAGAATACGCGTTCTAGCCAGAGTCCCTGCAAAGTGGAGTCCATCACCGTCGTCGCTGTTCCGCTGCCGAGAGAGTTACTCCGCTGTTAGCATAGAGCTACCCCGGGCAGGCGTAGTGTCGCCGTGCCGATGTAATCCTTGTACCTTTTGTAACCATATCCATTGTAATAAAGAGCTGATTTGTTCTATGTCAACAGTGCCGTATTTCAGAGGACTTGTCCCTGGACTGGAATACGGGGCATTTCGGTTTACTCTGAGCCAGGGTGCCACATAATCTTTCGGATTTATTTATCAATTCTGTGGAAGATGAGTCATCTCAATTGGTTCATCAGTCTTGTTCGGAAGGTTTCACGCAGAAGGAGTCAGTCAAGGATTCGGTGGTTAACCTGTACGATCCGGTTGATCCAGTATTTTCGGCTGAATTATTGCCCAACACGTTATCGTTTGGTTCTTTGGAGGTTGCGGTTTCATCGGCAATTAATGGTCAATTTGTTGGGACCTTCATGGGTAAAAACCATCGTACTCTTTTTTGGCAAAATATTCTGCATAGTGACTTATTTGGTATTCTAGATTTACGTCAAGCTAAATATTCAGAGGAAGATATTAAACAGACTTATAATTTGAAAGAGTTGCCTTCTACAGAAACAATCCATGTTATTCTTGGCAGGTGCACACATTGCTTTGCCATCGGGCATCTCGCGGATAGTTTTTTTTTAACATCGATACAGACACAAGCGCTCATATACACGCACATACACTCACCCCTATGAACGCACACACGCACACCCTACCCCTATGAGCACCTCCGAAAGACCGTGCCGGCATATCATCTTGAAATTTACGAAGTCACCGTAGGCACCTCGTCGTCGACGGGAACGTCTCCTCCCACTGAATGCGCATCGCCGGAAATCCTGAAATAAATCCAGAAATAAATGCGAGCACCAGGATTTGAATCCTGGTCGGCTGGGGATACCACAGTCCCTCTAACCATCTAACCACAGGTTGGTTCACCATCTCGCGGATAGTTGCACAGCTAAGACCTGTGGTATCTGTTGCAATTTTGAAAGAGCCTATTGTTGTATTCAGACTCAGTTGGGCTAGTGTAAGCGAATTTGTCATACATGCAATAGCGCGGCCCACCGAAGCAAACTATGCCCAGCCCGTCTATGGTGTTCTTTCTGCTGTTTCATGGGGCATTCTATGCGGGATTGTGATTCTAGACTTTCATCGTGATTTTAATGGCGACCGAAGAAGTCAGAACGACGAGAGGAGTTTACTGATGGTACCCTACCTAAACGACCAGCCGTCAGAAAAAAATTTGTCAGCCGCCACCGACCAGGAAACAAGCCGATTTGGTGACCCAAGCAGAGAGAATCGCTGATTGTCAACTCCGGCCCGACGATTCCGTCCCAAGTTTCTGATCATTTGCCCAAACTGTCTCACAGCCACGACCGATAGGACTGTTCCCCATCCACCTCTGCTTCACCACAAGCTACCCTCTGGACCGAAAATCAGTTTGTGCGTACTAAAGGTGAGGCTGTGGCTATGGTGATCTATGAGCCATCTGAATTCTTAAACTTCCTATGGAATATTTCTCTTGGAAAATTAACTCGCTGCATCACCAGCCCTGAGAGCCATTCTAGTTCCAATACTCAGCTGCCTTTGAATCTTTTGGCTCTTTGCAGGGCTGTGGTCGACTCTATCCTCAAGATTTATCTCCCTCTGCCTATGGGGATACAAGTTGGCTCCACTTTTAACCTGTCAGAAGGGATTGTTATTCCATACTCCATTTGGTCTAAATTTGCTACTATGGCTTCTATCTCTGAATCTATTGTTGGGGAGTTCAGTTGCACTATGTTGGAAGCACAAAAATAGTCACATGCCTCTCAGATAGTGGCCCATGAGGAGGAGGCCGATGCTTTGAATATCCACCCCACAACCAACCTTTCTGCTGACGAACACCTGCTACACTGCTCTGAAGGCAACACTGCTATGCCCCAACTATCACACTTTTAGAAAATGATCATGAACGAGAAAGCGGCGGTTGATACAACTCAACTTAGACGCAGCACCAGTTCCATGAGGTATGATGGGTTTCGTGTTCCGCAGGTTACTGATCTGAAGCAACCAGTATCCAAAGTCAAGCCGAGGGTTGTGCCTGCTCTGTCCGTCAAATCAAAGGCTACTGACCCACATACTGAAGATCAGAAAACTGAAGATAGCACAGCTGCACATAAACTGCCGCCTCCAACTCCCATTCAGACGATTCAGTGCATTGACACAAACCTGTGTGGGATACTGGCTGCAGATCTCAGCCCGAGGAAGCTCCTTGCCAGCTTCCAGTCCGTTGATTCATCGCTCCAGTAGTGCTCATGTCATGGAATAAGCAATGGAATGTTCTGTGTTGGAATGTACGGGGCATCAACTCTGACAAAAAATAGCTTGCCATCCGTAATGCGATTGATGCTTGTGGCTGCTCCATCGTTTGCTTTCAAGAAACTAAAAGAACTTTGTTTGATGCTTCTTTTGTTAAACAGTTCTGTCCCAAAAAAAATGATAAGTTTGCTTTTGTTCCGTCAAATGGAAATTCTGGTGGCCTCTTTACTGCTTGGGTGAGTTCTGTTTTTACTGGGGTTACTGTATTTTCTGAATCGTTTGCTCTGGGTGTCCAGTTTACGTCTATGCAGTCTGCAAATACATGGACGCTTGTTAATGTGTATGGCCCCTGCAGTGGTCCAACCAGAGTGGTATTTACCTCATGGTTGTTTGATCTTGATATTCCCACTGGGGAAGACTGGCTGTTGATAGGTGACTTTAACTATATTCGTGCTCCAGATAATCGTAAGAAAAGTGGTGGAAATGCCAACGATATGCTCACCTTCAATGAATTCATCCGAAGGCAATCTCTGGTGGAACTACACATCAAAGGGAGATCGTACACCTGGAGTAATATGCAGCTCAACCCGTTGTTGGAACAACTTGATTGGCATTTCACTTCGGTAAATTGGGCGGTGACTTATCCGAACACGATGGTGATGCCCCTTGGGAAGCCCACCTTGGATCACGTCCCATGTTATGTCAGTATACAGACGGAAATCCCAAAATCTAAAATTTTCCGCTTTGAAGAATACTGGACTAGCCACCCGGGGTTCTTCGAGGTAGTTCAGCAAAGTTGGAACCAAGGTTGCTATGCACCAAATTCAGCTGCCATTCTCTGTAAGAAACTGAAAAAACTCTGGTATGCACTAAAACACTGGAGCAAAGGGATTTCTAGGCTATCTCTGATGATAGATAACTCCAACAGAACGCTTCTTGAAATTGATGGGATTGAGGAGAGAAGAACCCTAACAGTGCTAGAGGCTAACTTCCGAATAATTCTCAAGAAACATCTTCTCACCCTCCTGAACTATAAGAAGTTGTATTGGAAAAAATGGTGTACCATCAGATATTTTAAATATGGAGATGGCAATACAAAAAATTTCATCGAGTGGCCACCGAGAGGTTCCGCAGAAACTCTATTGCCTCTCTACGCCTGCCAGATGACTCAGTTATACATGATCATGTAAGGAAGGAATCGGTCTTATTCCAAGTATATAAAGAGCGTTTGGGCCGGTCTGACCCGACCAATATATGTTTGAATCTGCAGAATATCATTAAAAGAGTGGAGGGGCTGGACATTCTGAATGTCCCTTTGACACGTGAAGAGATTGATCGAGTGGTAAGGGAAATGCCTTCTGACCGCGCACCAGGCCCAGATGGTTTTAGTGGATGTTTTCTTAAAAGTTGTTGGCACATCATCAAGGAAGACTTTTACAAGCTGTGCTTTGATTTCTATGATGGTAAACTGAATTTGGAGAGCTTAAATGTAGGATTCATCACCCTAATTCCTAAAATTCAGTCTCCTGAGACTACCAATGACTACTGGCCGATTACTGTGCTGAACTGTTGCCTCAAGCTGTTAACAAAGATCCTAGCCAACCGTCTCCAGAAAGTGATTCTCCAAATTATTCACCGCAACCAGTATGGATTTCTTAAGGGGCGCTCCATCCAGGATTGTCTTGTGTGGGCCTTCGAATTCATTCACCAGTGCCAAGCATCGGGTCGTGAGATCATTGTTCTGAAACTGGATTTTGCAAAAGCGTTCGACACTATCGAACACAAGCCAATGATTGAGATCATGAGGAGCATGGGTTTTAATGATAAGTGGTTGGGGTGGATAGAATGTTTGTTCTCATCTGCCAAATCATCGATCCTCCTCAATGGCACCCCCGGCAGACAGTTCTTCTGCAAACGAGGAGTTCGTCAGGGCGACCCGCTGTCGCCTCTCATCTTCGTGCTTGCCGCAGATCTGCTGTAGGCGGCAATTAACGATGCACACAGGAGTGGTCACCTAGAGTTACCTATCCCTGTGTCGGACAATGACTACCCAGTCATCCAGTATGCGGATGATACGATCGTCATTATGCCGACAGATTTGAGGCAAGCTGAACACATGAAAGGAATTCTGCAGGATTATGCTCTGTCGGTTGGGCTGCGTATTAACTTCCAGAAATCCACATTGATCTCAGTCAACACAACAGCCGATCAAATAGCCCTGCTTGCTGAGGTGTTTGGGTGTTCGATCGGCCATATGCCGTTCACCTATCTTGGGCTGCCGATGGGCACTACCCGACCGACAGTGAATGACCTCATGCCCCTAGTGACATCAGTTGAGAGGAGACTGTCTATGGCTGCCTCATTACTTGACTATGGATCAAAATTGACCCTCGTGAACTCAGTTGTCACATCCCTTGCGATTTATGCCATGTGCTCAATTAAGATACCTCCAAAAATTCTAGAACATCTAGATAAGCTTCGGAGATACTGCCTCTAGTCCAAGAAGTCTGAAGATGGGATCAAGGCAAACTCGCTTGCCTCTTGGAGCCTAGTTTGTCGACCAAAAACCAAAGGTGGCTTGGGTATTATCGACCTTCGTGTGCAAAACCAAGGGCTCCTCTTGAAACAACTCCATAAATTCTATAACCAAATGGACGTTCCATGGGTAAAACTGATTTTGTCAGTACACTATGAAGGCATCGTTCCGCACACAACTGATCCCTGTGGATCATTCTGGTGGCGTGACATTATGCAGCTCACACCAATTTACAGAGGCATCACTAGAGTGGAGATCGGGGATGGAGCCACGACTCTTTTTTGGAAAGATTTGTGGCAGCAGGAAATCCTAGCCGAAAGTCACCCCAGGATCTTCTCATTCTCCAGTAATGAAGATGTTTCGGTTCAGAGACTTTTAACGGCCAACTCCCTGGGGCAGAACTTCCATTTACCGCTCTCTGTCCAAGCCATATACGAGCTGGCCGATCTTCAGTTAAGCACAGCACAGACGAAGCTGGAGGTGGGGGTGAACGATCATTGGATCTGCTCTTGGGGGTCAAACGACTTCCTCTCCAGCAAGTACTACATGCACTATTTTCGGGACATGGTTGCTGATGACGCTTTCAACTGGGTCTGGAAATCAAAATGCACAAACAAGTGGAAGGTCTTTGCCTGGTTACTGTTGGCGGATAGGCTAAACACTCGCAACATGCTACGCAGAAGAAACATGCCGATCCAAGATGACAACTATACATGTTTGTTGTGCACAAACCCCCCTGAGGAAACTGTAGAGCACCTATTCTTTCAATGCCCCTTTAGCGCCATTTGCTGGGGAAGTTGGGCGTCCAATGGCGCCAGCAAGGGGACATACTGCAACTGTTGCATGCAGCAAAACGGAAATGGATGAAACCCATGTTTATGGAAGTCTTCGTGGTGGCAGCCTGGAGTTTGTGGAAGGAAAGAAATAATAAGCATTTTAGAGGGGTCGTGCCCACGGTGGAGTCTTGGACCCGAAGATTCAAAGCAGACTTTGAGATGTTGAGATACAGATCAAAAGAGAGCCTAGTGCCATTCATTCTGCAATTTGTAGCCTCTGTATAGACTTTGTTTATTTTGCCTACCCTTTCTTGTACCCCCCCCCATTCACCATGTAACACTGCATGTAATTAGTTCCACCTCTTCAATTTAAAGTCAGTGGGGGCGTCCCCCGCTGTCCAGAGCTTCAAAAAATAGATGAAATACACAAGACTGGCCAAAATGAAGTGTTGAAGAATTGAAAGAGTGGTAAAAACAACACTTTAAGATTTTTGAGTAATATGAAGATCAAAACGGGGCAGTAAATAAGCATTTAATTACCCCAGTGATGAACTCGGCGAACTGGACGACGGAATGATGGAAATCGTCAGTTTAGATCTTTCGTGCCCTACTTGGCGATGAAAGACAGCTACGGCAACGGCGGAGGTGAAGAAATCCGCGTCTGGCGTGAGTACGGCGATGAAGAAGTCGAGGCAGAGAGGCTCTTCTTCTCCGGCAGCGATGAAGTCCAGCAGCGGCGCTAGGGTTTGAGGTCTGAGAGCGATGGGAGCTGAGAGGCGAAGTGAATTGAAGTTGACGATGCCAAGGCTATTTATAACCGCAGTGAAAACTGAGGGGTCCAATTTTTTTGGACAGATAAGCCCCTGACCATTCGCATCTTGATACGTCCATTTTGCATAATGATTTCCTACTATTATTTATAATGTTTTTATGCATAATAATGCTTTTTGGAGTAATTCTAATGCCTTTTCTCTCATAATATGCAAGGTTTACACAAAGAGGGAGAATGCCGGCAGCTGGAATTCTGGACCTGAAAAAGCTATGTCAGAGTTACCTATTCTGCACATCTCAAAATGAGCTAAAAATTTACGGAGAATTGTTTTGGAATATATAAAAAATACTAGAGCAAATAACTACCAGAGGGGGGCCACCTGGTGAGCACAAGACACCAGGGCGCGCCAGGCCCCCCAGGACGCGCCCTGGTGGGTTGTGCTCAGCCTAGCCCACCTCCGGTGCCCATCTTCTGGTATATTAGTCATTTTGACCTAGAAAAAAATAAGAGGAGGACTTTCGGGACGGAGCACCGCCGTCTTGAGGTGGAACTTGGGCAGGAGCAATTTTGCCCTCCGGCGGAGCGATTCCGCCGGGGGAACTTCCCTCCCGGAGGGGGAAATCGAAGCCAACGTCATCACCAACAACCCTCTCATCTTTGGGAGGCCAATCTTCATCAACATCTTCAACATCACCATCTCCTCTCAAACACTAGTTAATCTCTTGTGCTAAATCTTTGTACCGGAACCTCAGATTGGTACCTGTGGATGACTAGTAGTGTTGATTACATCTTGTAGTTGATTACTATAAGGTTTATTTGGTGGAAGATTATATGTTCAGATCCATTATGCTATTTAATACCCCTCTGATCTTGAGCATGAATATTATTTGTGAGTAGTTACTTTTGTTCTTGAGGTCACGGGAGAAGTCATGTTGCAAGTAATCATGTGAACTTGATATGTGTTCGATATTTTGATGATATGTATGTTGCGATTCCCTTAGTGGTGTCATGTGAACGTTGACTACATGGCACTTCACCATCTTTGGGCCTAAGGGAATGCATTGTGGAGTAGTTATTAGATGATGGGTTGCTAGAGTGACAGAAGCTTAAACCCTAGTTTATGCGCTACTTCGTAAGGGACTGATTTGGATCCATATGTTTAATGCTATGGTTAGATTTTATCTTAATACTTTTCTCGTAGTTGTGGATGCTTGCGAGGGGGGTTAATCATAAGTAGGATGTTTGTTCAAGTAAGAACAGCACCTAAGCACCAGTCCACCTACATATCAAATTATCAAAGTAGCGAACACGAATCAAACCAACATGATGAAAGTGACATGGTGAAATTCCCGTGTGCCCTCAAGAACGCTTTGCTTGTTATAAGAGACCGTTTTGGCCTGTCCTTTGCCACAAAAGGATTGGGCTACCTTGCTGTACTTTATTTACTGTTACAGTTACTTGCTCATTTCAAATTATCTTGCTATCAAACTACCTGTTACCGACAATTTCAGTGCTTGCAGAAATTACCTTGCTGAAAACCGCTTGTCATTTCCTTCTGCTCCTTGTTGGGTTCGACACTCTTACTTATTGAAAGGACTACGATTAATCCCCTATACTTGTGGGTCATCACATCTCGATGACACACGTCACACATGCATTTTCGCACTTATCCATGCGGGTGAAGCGCGGGATGAAGTTATTGTGGCAACTGCTAGAAGTAATTTTTTTTAGAATAATTAAAGAGTGTTCTCAAATTCTTCAGCTGTCAAGGACATAGTGAAGACTTTGGACAGTGTCAACTAGAACACATGTGAAGAATTTGTGAACATAGTGGTTTGAGCTTAGCATAGAGGGGAATGGGTCCGATCACATCCACATAGATGAAGAAATCAAACTGAAGAATTAGCAATATGTGGATGCTGTTGAGGACATGAAAACTCAAATATATACATATATCAGCTAAGACAAAAAAGAATAACCTCGAATGACGAATTTGAAACGTTTGAAGAAATTGCAAATGACCAAAAAACTCAAATTTGAAGAGTGTCAACAAGAGGTGGTGGCGTTACCCACCGTATAAGAACTATGTTGACGACAGACACCGTGTACAATTATCGTAGGGTTTTGAGAGTCAAGTTCTTCATTAGTTTCTTCACACTTAGAGGGTAAGTCTTCATTGATTGAAGAAATATGTTATTTCATGTGTTGTGCATCAAGGTCATCAAGAATGCATAAGCGTTAGGATGTGTGTCCACTTCAAAGGACATTCAAAGATTCTAGGAAGTTTAGCTCACACCGCAACATGCAAAATCTCTTCTCGTGCAAAGGCTTAGTGAAGATATCTGCAAGTTGATATTCAATCTTCATGTGCTCGATGATGATGTCTCCCTTCAGCACATGATCATGAAGAAAATGGTGACGAATTTGGATATGCTTCGTCCTTGAGTGTTGCACGGGGTTGTGGGCGATCTTGATAGCACTCTCATTGTCGTAGTAGAGAGGGACTTTCTTCACGTTGACGCCATAGTCCTTGAGGGTTTGCTTCATCCATAGCAACTGAGAGCAGCAGGCACCAGTGGCAATGTACTCAGCCTCGGCTGTGGAAAGTGCAACTATGTTCTGTTTCTTTGAGGACCAACATACAAGAGATCGTCCGAGGAAATGGCATGTGCCTGATGTAGACTTGCAATCCACACAATCTCCAGTGTAATCAGAATTAGAAAATATAGCTAGATCAAAAGATGAGCCCTTGGGATACCATAATCCAAGCGTTGGTGTGTGAGCTAAATATCGAAGAATTCGCTTCACAGACTGATGGTGTGATTCCTTCGGTGTCGCTTGAAATTGGGCACACATGCAAACGCTATGCATAATATCTGGCCTAGATGCACATAGGTAAAGCAATGAGCCAATCATGAAGCGATATACCTTCTGATCGAAATCTTTACCATTTTTGTCAGTGCCGAGTTGACCATTTGTAGGCATTGGAATCTTGAGGCCTTTGCAGTCTTGCATGCCGAATTTCTTCAGGAAATCTTTGAGGCATTTCTCTTGAGAAATGAAGATGCCATTGTGTTGTTGACGAATTTGAAGACCAAGGAAGAATTTCCGTTCTCCCATCATAGACATCTGATATTCTTCACGCATCATGTATGCAAATTCGTCATTGAAACACTTGTTGGTGCAACCAAAGATAAATATCATCAACATATATTTGGCATATGAATAGTTCACCATCATAAGATTTTGTGAAAAGAGTGGAGTCAAGTGAACCGGATTTGAAACCCTTTTTCTTCAGGAATTCCTTCAGTGTATCATACCAAGCCCGTGGGGCTTGCTTGAGGCCATAGAGAGCCTTGTTGAGTCCGAAGACTTTGTCTGGATGCTTTGGGTCTTCAAAACCTGGTGGTTGAGCAACATATACTTCTTCCTCAAGCTTACCATTGAGGAATGCACTTTTCGCATCCATTTGATATAAGAGAATATTGTGATGGTTAGCATATGCAAGCAGTATACAAATAGCTTCAAGCTTAGCAACAGGTGCAAATGTTTCATCAAAATCAATACCTTTAACATGTGTGTACCCTTGAGCAACAAGACGAGCCTTATTCCTCACCACTTGACCATTTTTGTCTTGCTTGTTGTGGTAGATCCACTTGGTGCCGATGACATTGTGCTTGCGTGGATCAGGACGCTTCACAACCTCCCACACATTGTTGAACTCAAATTGATGCAATTCACCTTGCATGGCTTGAATCCATTCAGGATCCAGAAATGCTTCATCAACTTTGGTGGGCTCTAAGATAGAGACAAAAGCAAAATGCCCACAAAAGTTAGCTAAATGTGATGCTTTTGAGCGAGTAAGGGGACCAGGTGCATTGATGTTGTCGAGGATCCTCTCAATTTGCACTTCATTAGCCACTCGTGGATGAGCTGGATGAGGGCCTTGTTGTTGAACATTTTCCTCAGAGTCATTTCCTTCAGGAGTAGCAGTTTCTTCGTGCTAGGGAATGATCACTTCTTCATCAGCTATATCTTCACTGGGCACTATTTCTCCAGTGGCCATTAACTTGATGGATTCCTCAGGAGGCATTTCATCTAGCACAGGAGGCAGGTGCTCTCTTTGCGAGCCATTAGTTTCATCAAATCGCACATCTATAGTTTCAACAACCTTTTTGTGGTAGGTGTTGAAGACTCTGTAGGTGTGCGAATCCTTTCTGTAACCAAGCATAAAACCTTCATGTGCTTTCGGTGCAAATTTGGAACTGTGGTGAGGATCTCTAATCCAACATTTAGCACCGAAGACTTTGAAATAACTTACATTGGGTTTCTTGTCGGTAAGGAGCTCATATGAGATCTTCTTGAGGAATTTGTGAAGATATACACGATTGATGATGTGACATGCAGTGTCAATTGCTTCAGGCCACCAGCGAGTAGAAGTCTTGTATTCATCAAGCATAGTGCGAGCCATCTCAATAAGTGTTCTATTCTTGTGCTCGGCCACTCCATTCTGCTGAGGACTGTAGGGGGCAGATAGCTCATGAGTGATACCAAGTTCGTCAAGATAGTCATCAAGGCCGGTGTTCTTGAACTCGGTGCCATTGTCGCTTCTGATATGCTTGATCTTGTGACCATAATTCGTCATGGTCCGATTTGAGAATCGTTTGAAGACGCCCTGTACTTCAGTCTTGAAGGTAATGCTATGCACCCAGGTGTAACGAGAATAGTCGTCAACTATGACAAATCCATAGAGTGATGCTGCATTGGTTAGTGTAGCATAATGTGTAGGACCAAAAAGATCCATATGAAGCAATTCAAAGGGACAAGTAGTAGTCATGATAGTTTTCGCAGAGTGCTTGGATCTGGTCATCTTTCCAGACTCACAAGCACCGCAAAGGTGATCTTTGACGAATTTGACGCCCTTGACGCCAATGATGTGCTTCTTCTTGATGAGTGTGCTCAAATTCCTCATGCCAGCATGTCCAAGTCGTTGATGCCAAAGCTAGCACTCTGAAGCTTTTGCCATTAGACATGTCGCGGGTTGAGGACCTAGAGAGAAATCTACAATGTACAAATCACCTCTCCTAAAGCCTTCGAAGACTTTGGACTTGTCAGATTCCATAAGCACAATGCATCTATATTTGCCAAAGATGACAATCATATCAAGATCACAAAGCATTGAGACAGACATGAGGTTGTATCCTAGGGACTCGACAAGCATTACCTTTTCCATGTGTCGATCCTTTGAGATAGCAACCTTACCTAGACCTAATACCTAGCTTTTTTCCTTTGTCAGCATAGGTGATATGCTTCAGATGAGACGGAGTAAGAGGAGCATCAGTGAGGAGATTCCTGTCAACAGTCATATGATTGGTGCAGCCACTGTCCAGAACCAATTCAGTAGCTTTTGGAGTACCATCCTGTAGAAGCATTAGTCCCACTTACAAATTCATATACTTTAGTTGAGGATATGATGATCAATTTCGTCAGTGAATTTTATCAGTATTGTACAACCAGTAGCATAAGGGATGTGTGAAATGAAGAATTCATTTCATCATGATTAGCTTGCATCCCAACAAGCATTTTTCAGGTCTTCAACAAATTCATCAGACATTTAGTTGTCTGAAGACCTGACCCTGCAGAAGAGATTAGTTCTTTTTCTTAACCACCCACATCTGAATGGGTGGTTGAGAAGCAATGTAGCACAATGCATTGATAGAAAACTTAGGCATTAAAGAATATGCATTTCTCTTCACAGGAGGGTTATAGTAATTGAATGAATAAGCAGAGAAATTCTTTGAAGTTTTGTGCACATAGTGATTTGAAGAATAATGCACATATTCATCAGATCGCTGTTGGTTTCCCTATGAAACAGATGCATTAGTGTGACCATGAGTTGGTCTGCGTCCATTTGATGACATTGGTCCATGTGAAGAATTTTCCCTGAGAATTTTCTTCTTTGGTGGTGTCACGATGACATTCACCTGAAGTTTTTGAAGCAAACTTTTGGGCACCCAGATTTTCTTCACTAGGGAATCATTTCTGCAGTTAGTACCAACAAATCTAGCAAATACTTCACCATTCTGATTTTTCAACAATTTATAGTTGGAGTCAAATGACTCATCAGTAGTATGTGGAGTATCACAGTTATAGACAGATAGAGTGGATGGATCACCTGGCGGTCCTTTTGCAGCAACCCATGTCATTTTGGGATACTGCTCAGGCTTCCACTAAGATCCATCAGTATTCAGCTTTCTCTCAAAAGCAATACCCTCTTTTCTAGGGTTCCTATTCAGAATTTGCTTCTTGAGCACATCACAAAGAGTCTGATGCCCTTTGAGGCTTTTGTACATGCCCGTGATGTACAATTTCTTCAGACCTGCATTTTCATTAGTAACACTTATGGTTTAATTTCCTCAAATGAGGGAATTGAAACCATAGAGATATTTGAAGATATAGCAGCAGTTGAAGCATTTGAACATTCAGCTGAAGAATTAACATTGTCACATTCTAGGCATTTTAAGCATGGAGCAACAAATTCTTCCTGAGCGGTGCTGATCTGTTGAGCGGGTAGTTGCTACTTCTTGAGCTTGCGTTGGTTTTTCCCTTGAAGAGGAAAGGGTGATGCATCAAAGTAGAGATAAGTATTTCCCTCAGTTAAGAACCAAGGTATCAATCCAGTAGGAGGAACACACAAGTCTCCAATAGTTGCACCTACACAAACAAACAAATACTTCCACCCAACGCGAAAAAGGGGTTGTCAATCCCTTCACGGTCACTTGCAAGGATGAGATCTGATAGAGATTGATATAAAAGATAAGTAAAAGTGCAAAATAAAGTAAAGGTAAATAAATTGTAGCAAGGTAGTTTTGTGTTTTTGGTTTTATAGATCTGAAAATAATATGATAAAATAGACCCGGGGGCCATAATTTTCCCTAGAGGCTTCTCTCTTAAAAGAAAGCATACGGTGGGTAAACAAACTACTGTTGAGCAATTGATAGAAAAGCGCATAGTTATGACGATATCCAAGGCAATGATCATGAATATAGGCATCACGTCCGTGACAAGTAGGCTGACTCCTGCCTGCATCTATTACTATTACTCCACACATCGACCGCTATCCAGCATGCATCTAGTGTATTAAGTTAACAAGAATGGAGTAACGCCTTAAACAAGATGACATGATGTAGAGGGATAGATCCAATCAATATGAATAAACCCCACCTTTTTATCCTTAGTGGCAACAATACAAATACGTGCCTTGCTAACCTTTCTGTCACTAGGTGAGGACACCACAAGATTGAACCCACTACAAAGCACCTCTCCCATTGCAAGAAAAATCAATCTAGTCAGCCAAACCAAATCAATAGATCAGAGAGAAATACAAAGCTATCTTAGTCATGCATAAAAGAGTTCAGAAAAGACTCAAATAATATTCATAGATAATCTGATCATAAATCCACAATTCATCGGATCTTAACAAACGCACCGCAAAAGAAGATTACATCGAATAGATCTCCAAGAACACCGAGGAGAACATTGTATTGAAGATCAAAGAGAGAAAAGAAGCAATCTAGCTACTAGCTATGGACCCGTAGGTCTGTGGTATACTACTCACACATCATCGTAAGGGCAACAAGGTTGATGTAGAAGCCCTTCGTGATCGAATCCCCTTCCGCCGGAGTGCGGGAAAAGGCCCCAAGATGGGATCTCACGAGAACAGAAGCTTGCGGCGGCGAAAAGGTATTTTTGGTGTTCCCCCTGGTATATGGGGAATATTTGGGTATTTATAGAGCAAAGATTAGGGTTGGAGCAGCATCAGGGGGCCCACAAGCTTGGGGGGCGCACTCCAAGCTTGTCGCCAACTGGTGGCCCCTCTGACCCCCTCTCGAAGGTTCCTGGGTGTCTTCTGGTCCAAGAAAAATCCTCAAAAAGTTTTGTTCTGTTTGGACACCGTTTGGTATTGATTTTCTATAAAAGACAAAAACAAGGAAAAACAACAACTGGCACTTGGCACTAGGTTAATAAGTTAGTCCCCAAAAATGATATAAGATAGCATAATAATGCATATAAAACATCCAAAATGGATAATATAATAGCATGGAACAACAAAAAATTATAGATACGTTGGAGATGTATCAAGCATCCCCAAGCTTAATTCCTGCTCGTCCTCGAGTAGGTAAATGATAAAAACAGAATTTTTGATGTGGAATGCTACCTAGCATGTTTATCAAGTAATCTTTCTTTTATGTGGCATGAATATTCAGATCCATAAGATTCAAAACAAAAGTTTAATATTGAGATAGAAACAATAATACTTCAAGCATACTAAAACACAATCATGTCCTTTCAAAATATCATGGCTAAAGAAAGTTATCCCTACAAAATCATATAGTCTTGTCATGCTCCATCTTCTTAACACAAAGTATTTATCATGCACACCCCCGATGAGAAGCCAAGCAATTGGTTCATACTTTTTAATGCGCTTCAATTTTTTCTACTCTCACACAATACATGAGCGTGAGCCATGGATATAGCACTATGGGTGGAATAGAAGGTGGTAGTAGACAAAAAGGAGAAAGAAATTCTCACACCAACTAGGCAAATTAATAGGCCATGGAGATGCCCATCAATTGATATCGATGTGAGTGAGTAGGGATTTCCATGCAACGGATGCACTAGAGCTAGAAGTGTATGAAAGCTCAAAAGAAACTAAGTGGGTGTGCATCCAACTTGCTTGCTCACGAAGACCTCGGTCATTTGAGGAAGCCCATTATTGGAATATACAAGCCAAGTTCTATAATGAAAAATTCCCACTAGTAATATATGAAAGTGACAACATATGAGACTCTCTATCATGAAAAACATGGTGCTACTTTGAAGCACAAGTGTGGAAAAAGGATAGTAACATTATCCCTTCTCTCTTTTTCTCTCGTTTTTTTTCTTTTTTTTTGTTGGGCTCTTTGGCCTCTTTTTTTATTCTCTCTTTTTTTCGTCCGGAGCCTCATCCCGACTTGTGGGGGAATCATAGTCTCCATCATCTTTTCCTCACATGGGATAATGCTCTAATAATGATGATCATCACACTTTTATTTACTCACAACTCAAGAATTACAACTCGATACTAGAGCAAAGATATGACTCTATATGAATGTCTCATGCAATGATCTAGTGTGACATGTATAAAAAATATGAACGGTGGCCAAGCCACAAATATTATGCCAACTATATGATCATGCAAAGCAATATGACAATGATGGTATCTGTCATAATAAAACGGAACGGTGGAAGTTGCATGACAATATATCTCGGAATGGCTATGGAAATGCCATAATAGGTAGGTATGGTGGCTGTTTTAAGGAAAGGTATAAGAGGGTTTAATGCACCGGCGGAAGTTGCGCGGTACTAGAGTGGCTAGCAAAGGTGGAAGGGTGAGAGTGCGTATAATCCATGGACTCAACATGTGTCATAAAGAACTCACATACTTATTGCAAAAGTTTATTAGCCCTCGAAACAAAGTACTACTACGCATGCTCCTAGGGGGATAGTGTAACACCCCCAGTGGTTAACTACAGTGATCACCCTTTTGACAATGCCAAGTCAGCATGATTAACAGTGCATGATCATCAGTAGCATCATATTGCATTTCAACTCCTAAGTCAAAATTCAGATTTAAACTAAAGTGGGAAATAAAAGTTGTTCAAACTGGAAAACCAAAATGTGCCTCATGTTGCAAATATTCCCATAGCATTTGTAAAAATGATTGCAACATTAGTTGAAATTGTAAAAGGACTCGAACAACTAGAAACAGCAGCAACATAGCACTATTCAATCCTTTTTCAATTTAAATAAAATCCAAACAAAAAGATATGGACCCCAAACCAATTTCTAGCAGTGACAGATAATGCACTGTAAATAATGGAGCAAGTCTCATATTTTAACAAAGAACTTGACTAAAATAAAGACAAAACAGAAAAGGAATAAAGAAAAACAGAAAATAAAAAAAAAGGAAAACTCCCCTTTTCCCCCCCCTCCCCCGACTGGCCAGGCCCAGCCAGCCACCGGGCCGCCAGCCGGCCCAGCCGGCGCCCTACATCCGGCCACCACCCCCCCGACACCTAATCCCCCCCTCGCCCTCTCCTCCCCCCCCTATCCAGAAATTCTGGAGCGGGATCGAACCCCCGCCCCGCCGCCGCCCGGACCCCGCCGCCGGCGCCGCCTCCTCCGCCACCTCCCCGAGCACGCTGCCCGTCCCTGCGCCCCGCTGTGAGGGCCACCTCCTCCCCTCTCTTCCTTCGCCTCCCCGCCTCCGCCGCCGCCCGGCCCGCGCGTGCTCCGCCGCGCCCCCGCCGCCGCTCCACTACTCGCACCCCGCTTCGCCGCGCCCCGCTCCTCCCCCTCCACCCCTCCTCCCCACCTCCTCCCTCTCGCCTCCGTCCTACTCCTCACCACTCTCCCCTCTCCCTCCCCTCTCGCCTCCTCTCTCCTCCCCGCCTCTGCTCTGCTCGCCTCCCCTTGCGCCTTGTCACCGGCCGCCGCCCGCGCCCACCGCGCGCCCGGGCTCGCGCGCTACCACGCCAGTCCGTCCCCCTCGTCCCTCCCCGCCCTCCTCTGCCGTAGTCCGTCTCGCACTCTCTCCGCCGCCACGCCTGCTCCACCCTCTCCTCCGCTCTCCCTTCCACTTCCCCCTCCCCGCCGCTCCCCCGCCCCTCGCTCTGCCTCCCCCCGCCCCCCCCTCCCCCTCCGTCCTCTCCCTCCTCCCCTCTCCGCCTGCCCCCCCTCCCCTCCGTTCCCAGTATCGCACCGGACATGTCCGGTGCCCAACGGCACAACCCGGACATGTCCGGCTGTGCCACTGACCGTGGGCCCTGCCCCCCTGAGGCAATGACAGATGGGGCCCGCAGCCCCTAAAAACGAATTAAAAGAAAATGTAATAAAAAAAAAAAAATAATTAAAAATTATAATTAATAAAAATAATAATTAATTAATTAGTTAATTAATTAAGTTAATTAACCCTGTTTAGATTAGTCTAATTTAATTAATTAGTTTAATTAAATGTTAATTAATTAGTTAATCACTAATTAGCCTAATGTGAGTATGACAGTGGGACCCACTGGTCCTGACGTCATGCTGACGTCATGCTGACGTCAGCAAGACACTGTTTCGGATAATGTTAATTTAAATAATTAATTAAATTCCAGAAATTAATAAATCTTTAGAAAATCATATAAAATAATCCGTACTCAGATGAAAATACTTTGTACATGAAAGTTGCTCAGAACGACGAGACGAATCTGAATACGCGGTCCGTTCGCCCGTCACGCGTCCCTAACTATCCGAACTTGCAACCGTTCCCCTCTTATCCTCTGTCCATAATTCCAAAACCCGGGAAATATCGTCAGATATTCCCCGCTCCGTCTGTTACGTGTGATGCTGCGTTAGACTACCCTAGCACCCTACCGTGTATCGTATTGTCTGCTCATGTTTGCTATATATTATACTGTTTCCTCCCCCTCTTCTCTCTCGATAGCCCCCACCCCGACGTCGTCCCCGAGACCGACGCAGCTCCGACCCGAAGACACCATAGACGACCTTGCCCTTGCCGCCGAGCACCCAGCAAGCCCCTCCTTTGATCATCCCGATATCGCCCATTCTAATTTCCTCATGCTTGCATTAGAATTGCTGCTACACTACTACTACTGCTTTACCTATCTGATGCATAGCCTGTTCATTGTAACCTGCTGTTGATAATTACCTACATATCCTAAACTGTGGTCTAGGCTGGGTAGAGACCTATCAGTGACCCCACTTATCCCGACTGCCCGGCGCTGGATCGTCAGAAGACCCGATCAACGGATTGAAGACCAGGACCCGACACCGCACATCACCCCCCTTAGTTGTAACGACACTGCAGCGTACTATCGAGTGCCGAGGGTGACAACCCTCTTGTAGCACTTCTGATGTTAACTCTGTAGAGTAGCATTCGGTCGTGGTCATCGAGGGTGATTCCTCCTTCACCGCTTCCGATCCGACGCTGTCCTACAACGCCTCAAGTGACCCAGTGAGGGTGATCCTCCTTAGTTCACCTTGATGGCTACATCGAGTGGGAATTCAATGAGGGTGATACCTCGGATTCCCTGATGTTATGGACCACGGATACTTGGACCTTACATTGTTACTTGGAAGGCGGGTCGACCCTGAGGGGTACCCGCGTGTGATGTGAAGGCGGGTTGCCAGTGTGGTGCCCGAGTGGTGAATACGAGGCGCGGCCGGGCATTCTTAACCCTTGCCGCAAGTCCTCGAGACGGGGCGACGGGGTCAACATCTTTCGTGAGTCTCTGCTCGTTACCGCAAGCCCTAGTCCTAACGA
The DNA here is from genome assembly GCA_011799875.1 of Thinopyrum elongatum. Classification (NCBI taxonomy): domain Eukaryota; kingdom Viridiplantae; phylum Streptophyta; class Magnoliopsida; order Poales; family Poaceae; genus Thinopyrum; species Thinopyrum elongatum. The sequence goes on along the minus strand of CM022303.1, from coordinate 267,063,074 downwards.
TTTGGATATTTGATCCGAGCAGGCCTCTGGCCTGAAGCACTAACCATCACTGTGGCATAGTATGGGCGTTCTGCATCGTAGCATCAGCCGAAGCTCTGTCAGACGTCTAGTTCAGCCTTGCGGCCGGGACGGACCGGCGCCCCCCCTGGTGCCTGGCTTCCCCCCTGCACGCACGACTCGGATGTGCACGGGCGATGGCCCAAACCTCTGAGCGCTTAGGATGTAGACCGACGGGACCTCTCTGCTGAGCTGTAGGTAGGGTTGCGATGTGTCTTTTTGGCCGAGGCCGGCATGACCCAGGAAAGTGTGTCCGCCGAAGTTAATCGAGCGTGTTGGGTAAGTTGGTGCACCCCTGCAGGGAAGAACATTACTATCGATAGCCGGTCCTACGGTAAAGGACACTCGAGTTGTATCCTGATTGATACAATTTAGAACTGGATCACCTGTGATGAGACCTGTATATATGGCTCGGGATTGCTTTCTCGCAGGGAGTCGAGAAGGGATCTCAGGAGGAGGTTGATGAATGTATGGTCTGGGATTGCTTTCTCCGGGAGTCGAGAAAGGATCTCAGGATGAGGTTGATATTATTACTGCTACATTATATGGTATGGTTCTACTCTCTTCTACTCTGCAAGACCGCGAAGATGCTAGTCTTCGATAGGACTAGGCCTTCTCTCTATTCTGGCATTTCTGCAGCCCATGTCCACATATACACCTCCCTTGAAAATGTTGCATATGTAGTGTAGATCCTTGCTTGCTGAGTACTTCTGAGTACTCACGGTTTGCTTTGTTTTCCTTTTTCTCCCCATATCAGTTTGACGTGACCAGAGGACGGAGCCCCCTGAGACAGGATGCCCCGATGATCGCTACTACTACTACCCAGAGGATGGATACAACTGCGAGCTTGACTGACGACCAGGAGTAGTTGGAGGTCCCAGGCAGGAGGCCTTCGCCTTTCGATCGTAGTGTTTTATTTTGCCCCACCTTCTAAGGCCTTTCTGTACTTTCTTTTATATCTGTACTCAGATATCTGATGCTTCCGCTGACGCTTGTTCGCAAGCTTATGTATCGATCCCTCGAGCCCTGGCTTGTAATATAAAGCTTGTATAACTTTATTATGTTTTAGAGTTGTGTTGTGATATCTTCCCGTGGTCCTTGGCTTGATCGTGTGCATTTGCGTGTATGAATAGTGCACGATCGGCCGGCGGCGTCACAAGTTGGTATCAGAGCGACTGCCTGTAGGAACCCCCTTTCCAACTCCTTGGCCGAAGTTGAGTCTAGAAACCGGAAAACTATTTTACTAACTTGGCTGTGTGGCTTACGGGCCCACGTCACCAATTGGGTGGTATTAGATCTTTTATTTCCTCATCTTTACTCTGGGACTCTGACCTCTCTTCCTTTCGGTTAACTAAGTTTACTACGCACACTTAGGATCTCGTAATTCTCGTCCACCCGGAGAGCTGGATATATGTGCGATTTCCCTGACATTGATCTGATTAGTCTGATAATCATTTTCCTTTCCATTGTTTTGTTTAACCTTTCTCTCCGAGATCGGTTATACTTCTCCTTGCTTTTTGACATCATGAGTTTCCTCTGTTTCAGATGGATCGTTGTTTTCACCACACCCTGCGACGCAGCTATCAGCTGTTCGAGCAGGGATACATCCAGAGTACATTCTTTATCCACTGGGGCAGATGTCAATCCGTTACAATACCCCCCAGTACTTGCTCCTCCAGATTCTCCGCAAGACTTTGTGATCTATTGTGACGCATCCCGTGAAGGATTAGGCTGTATCCTAATGCAAAGACGTAAGTGATTGCCTATGGCTCCTCGTCAGTTGTGACCGCATGAAGAAATTATCTACAATGATCTAGAACTAGCTGCTGTCATCTATGCACTGCAGTGTGGCGACATTATCTCCTCGGTAATCGTTGCGAGATCTACACGGATCATAAAAGTTGAAGTACTTGTTCACTCAGCCATCTCTGAATCTCCGTCAGCAAAGATGATGGAGACCATTGCGGACTATGACTTGGGGTATTTCTATACCCCTGGCAAGGCAATGTAATGGCTGATGCGTTGAGCCGCAATCCTATTGCTGGCGAACTTGAGGTTCAGCTACAGCAACCCCTTCTGTATGAAGAGCTTCGAAAGCTAAATCTCGAGATAGTTCCCCAGGATACCTAAACCTTGGTTGTTGAGCCAGACCTTGAGAAAGCTGTTAAGAAGCGCAAGCTAAAGATGCTGAAATTGTCTGATGAAGAAAGACCTTCACCTTGTAAGTACAGGGATTTCTCGCTGTCTGAAATGGAACCTTGTATTTCAGAGACCGCATTGTCGTACCTCGCTTCGAGCTTATGACTGACAAAGTCATGAAGGAGGCACATATACCCCGCTGTCTATTCATCCGGGTAGCACCAAGATGTATCGTGATCTCCGTCAAAGGTACTGGTGGTCTAGAATGAAGCAAGACATTGCTCGATATGTTGCTGAATGTGATGTGTGTCGTCGCGTTAAAGCAGAACATCAGAAACCAGCTGGAATTCTGCAACCACTTCCTATTCCTCTATGGAAATGGGATAAGGTTCAGATGGATTTCGTTACAGGACTTCCCAGGTCACAGAAGGGTCACGATGCTATTCTTGTCGTTGTCGACCAACTCTCCAAAGTTGCACACTTTCTGCCTGTCAAGGAGACGATCACTGCTAGTCAGTTAGCAGAGTTATATATCTCCAGAATTGTTTCACTCCACGGTATTCCGAAAGAGATCAGTTCAGACCGTGGCAGCATATTCACTGGTCATTTCTGGGAAAGTTTCCAAAAGGCTATGGGAACTCATATTACCTGGAGTTCAGCTTATCATCCTCGATCCCAAGGCCAAGTTGAACGAGTTAATCAAGTGCTTGAAGACATGTTGCGAGCTTGTGTTATATCGTTTGGCAAGAAGTGGGAAGAATCTCTTCCATATGCCGAGTTCTCCTATAACAACAGCTATCAAGCCAGCTTGAAAATGGCCCCCTTTGAAGTTCTCTATGGACGTAAGTGTCGAACCCCTCTGAATTGGTCAGAAACTGGGGAACGACCGCTCGTGGGTCCAGATATTATTCAACAAGCCGAAGAACAAGTTCGTATTGTCCGGGAAAATCTCAAGGCGGCTCAGGACCGCCAGAAGAGCAACTATGATCGCAAACGATGGGGTTTGACTTATCAACCTGGTGATCAAGCTTATCTTCGTGTCACCCCTATGAAGGGCACTCACCGTTTTGGAATCAAGGGCAAGCTAGCTCCACGCTACATTGGTCCTTTCCGCATTGTTGCAAGACGTGGTCAAGTGGCGTATAAATTGGAATTGCCGCCGCAATTCTCTCATATCCACGACGTCTTCCATGTGTCGCAACTTCGTAAATGCTTCAAGGAATCTCCGCACCGATCTGTGGATCACGATATGCTTGAATTGCAAGATGATCTATCTTATAAGGAGCATCCGATCCGCATTCTCGATGAAGCTGAATGTCGAACCCGTCAGAAGGTTACCAAGTTCCTCAAAGTGCAGTGGTCAAACCATACTGAAGATGAAGCCACTTGGGAACGCGAGGATCATCTTCGCAAGGAATACCCCGAACTTTTTCCTTCTACTTCTTAATTCTCGGGACGAGAATTCTTGTTAGTAGAGGAGATTTGTAACACCCCCAGTGGTTAACTACAGTGATCACCCTTTTGACAATGCCAAGTCAGCATGATTAACAGTGCATGATCATCAGTAGCATCATATTGCATTTCAACTCCTAAGTCAAAATTCAGATTTAAACTAAAAAGTGGGAAATAAAAGTTGTTCAAACTGGAAAACCAAAATGTGCCTCATGTTGCAAATATTCCCATAGCATTTGTAAAAATGATTGCAACATTAGTTGAAATTGTAAAAGGACTCGAACAACTAGAAACAGCAGCAACATAGCACTATTCAATCCTTTTTCAATTTAAATAAAATCCAAACAAAAAGATATGGACCCCAAACCAATTTCTAGCAGTGACAGATAATGCACTGTAAATAATGGAGCAAGTCTCATATTTTACAAAAGTCTTTTGGACTAAAAATAAAAGACAAAACAGAAAAAGGAATAAAGAAAAACAGAAAATAAAAAAAAAGGAAAACCTCCCCTTTTCCCCCCCTCCCCCGACTGGGCCAGGCCCAGCCAGCCATCCCCCTCTCACTCCCCGTTCTGCCCGTCTCCTCCTCACCCGCTGCCGCATCCATGCGCCCGTATGCGCACCGGACATGTCCGGTTGCCCAAACGGGCACAACCCGGACATGTCCGGCTAGCCACTGACCACGGTGGGTGGCCCTTCCCCCCCTGGGCAATGACAGATGGGGCCCCACCCCTAAAAACGAATTAAAAGAAATGTATAAAAAAAATAAAAAAATTAAAATTAAATTATAAAAATATTATTAATTAGTAATTAATTAAGTTAATTACCCCTTTTTAGATTAGTCTAATTAATTAATTAGTTTATTAAATGTTAATTAATTATTAATCACTAATTAGCCTAATGTGAGTATACAGGTGGGACCCTGGTCCTGAACGTCATGCTGACGTCAGCAAGACACGTTTCGGATAATGTTTTTTAAATAATATATTAAATTCCAGAAATTATAAAATCTTTAGAAAATCATATAAAATAATCCGTTAGCTCAGTGAAAATACTTTTACATGAAATTTTGCTCAGAACGACGAGACGAATCTGAATACGCGGTTCCGTTCGCCCGACGCGTCCCTAACTATCCGAACTTGCAACCGTTCCCCTCTTATCCTTTGTCCGATAATCCAAAGACCCGGGAAATATCGTCAGATATTCTCCCGCTCCGTCTGTTACGTGTGGATTCTGTTAGACACCCCCTAGCAACCGTGTATCGTATTTGTCATGCTATGTTTGCTATATATTATGTTTACCTTTCCTCCCCCTCTTCTCTCTCTCGATAGCCCCCGACCCCGACGTCGTCCCCGAGACCGACGCAGCTCCGGATCCCGAGACACCATGACACCTTGCCCTTGCCGCCGAGCAACCAGGCAAGCCCCTCCTTTGATCATCCCGATATCGCCCATTCTATTTCCCATGCTTGCATTAGAATTGCTGCTACTCTACGCTGCTTACCTATTCTGATGCATAGCCTGTTCATTGTACCTGCTGTTGAATTAACCTACATATCCTAAACTGTTTAGTCTAGGCTGGGTAGAGACCTATCAGTGACCCCACTTATCCCGACTGCCGCCGCGCTGGATCGTCAGAAGACCCGATCAACGGGGATTGAAGACCAGGACCCGACACCGCACATCACCCCCCTTAGTTGTAACGACACTGCACACGCGTTACTATCGAGTGCCGAGGGTGAAACCTCTTGTAGCACTTCTGATGTTTACTCTGTAGAGTAGCTATTCGGTCGTGGTCACGAGGGTGATTCCTCCTTCACCGCTTCCGATAACGACGCTGTCCTACAACGCCTCAAGTGGACCCAGTGAGGGTGATTCCTCCTAGTTCCACCTTGATGGATACATCGAGTGGGAATTCAATGAGGGTGATACCTCGGATTCCCTGATGTTATGGACACACAGGATACTTGGACCTTACATTGTTTACTTGGAAAGGCGGTCGACCCTGAGGGGTACCCGCTTGTGATGTGAAGGCGGGTTGCCAGTGTGGTGCCCAGTGTGAATACGAGGCGCGCGGCCGGGCATTCTTAAAACCCTTCCCGCGTCCTCGAGACGGGGCG